>CAKNYM010029014.1:2959-17208 GCA_932195095.1 Andricus curvator | reverse complement strand
TCAGTGAACATAAACAATGGTGTTTTTATTTAAACTTGACCTAGTTTGGCGGCAGTGGTTTCCACCACTCAACGGCAGCATTCCGAACTCTCTATCAACGAATCAACAAATGGGTACAACGGAAAGAAATTCGACTGCAGATCCTAGGACGTAACAGTAGGGTTGGTTGAGCCTCCTTCGTGTTACTTTCAGTGTTGCGAGTGGAGCTTAATGGTGTTGCCTGGCAGGGTTGGATCGGGCTGACCCAACGATCGCCTTGGTCCTGGTACTCGCCGCTGGTATCGGCGCTGCTTGCCTTGTGTCGACAGCGAAACGTGGCCGCCGACTTCGCTCTCCCCACCCATCCGGTGGAGAGTGGTCGCTGGATACAGTGGTTATGGACGTTGATATACTCCGGGTACTTGCGCGGGACTGCTGCGCCGTGTCGGTTTTGTCCCCATCCTCTCGTACTGCTTCCATGGTTTACGGTCGGTTGTCGCTGCTTTGAACTGTCTGCTCGTTGTTTACGAGCTGTCAAAAGTGTTCCGCTCTGACACCGACCCGATACATGTTTTTGGCGGAAATACTCAGTGGTCACTGAGTATTATTACTACATAGCCGGAGAGAATGGCAAGGAAACAGGCCAAAATTAACTTATTATTAACCATGGTTGCCTACAACCATTAAAAATCGGTAAGTCTAACTCTATTTTAGACTTGCTCGCCTGGCCTAAGCAAGCCGTTCTTTCCTCCCCTTCGGAGATCAGGTACGGCTTCGGCGAAACCCCGGAAAGTTGCTTTACATCTTTCCGAGTTTTCTCCTAAACTTCGTTACATAGTACACTTTTTAACAATAAAAAAAAGCAATTTCATGAAGAGAGGATATTCAGTATTAAAAAATTATAGTGGAGCAAATTGAATATATGACATTTGGAAGTAAAAAAGGCTTTCTTAGTAGTTATTGAATTTTCCTATTCGTTGTTTTTCAGGAAAAATCTTTGCTGCAGGGAGTTAAGAGGAACCAACGTTAAATAATGTTTCAAATATAATTTTATTGAGGTCTTGCCGAAAACATGAATTTGAGAAATATGCTCTTAGATACGACCGTTTTTTTCCAATAGCGAATAAACAGTGGGATACACAGGAGAAAATTCGGAAAGCATAGGAAAAAGATATTTGGGACACTGGGACAATTACTATTTCCGACTCTTTCCGTTTGTTCTGCTAGGGGAGTGTTTCATGGGTGGATCCAAGTGTTTTATAAAATTGAATGTAGCATGCCATTAGAGCTCACATTTTCACGGCCTTACACAAGAGACAAAAATTGTTCTGAAAAATCAAACTTTCAATTTATAAAAAAAACGAGGAAGGGCTTTTGAGATAAACCAGTGCTGTTATTAATTAAACTCCAAATTAAATCAAATTTTCAATTAAAAAAGAACGTAATAATTTGTTTTCCGCTCCGAAAGTTGAGAGCCGTCATCAGCTGTCCAGCTTTATGCGGCTGTCTATGCGCACAGAGGCCTGCGGGCACAAATTCTTAGTTGGACCCTTATGGTTAGCTCTTATGCCATGTTACCTTTCAAAAAGTGTTTGCTCGAAGTGAAAAGTTCAAAGATGGCACATATGTTCATATGAACCGAAATTGCTCAAATTCTTCGTATACATACTTTTTAGAACTAAAAAAAAATTTCGGCAATTAAAGAATAAAATTTCAAACTTAATTTCTTGGACAATTAAGAGTAGACTCACAATTTGAAATAATTTATTAGTTCCAAATTAATGAATTTTTTAATCTTTAAAATAGTAACTTTATTTTTTTACATGATCAGATCTTTTACCAGCTGAGAGACTTCATTTAGCAGCTGTGGCATCAGGTCAGATAGCTCCGGGAACACCATTAATAATAAACACCAAAGACTTTAATGTGTTCAGTAGAATCGAGCGCGGTAATAAACTAGTTGCAGCATGGGTTGGTGAGAAGTGGTACAGAACAAATAAAGCTGGCGTAGTAGGTAAGAAAAAAATATAACACAATAAAAAAAAAACATATTAATTGATTAGTAACCGGAATCATTTAATGATTGGTCAATATTTCTACTAATTGACTTTAATTAGATAAAATTCGACATTTCTAAATGACAAGGTTCCATCCTGGTGAAACCAAATGAAAAGGTGCTACAGATTTGAGGGCAATGATGTCCACAATATAATTTAAATGGGATTTGGAAGCTTCTAGAGTTCACCACCCGAGTTGGCACCTTTACATTTGGTCTCTCCGAGATGGGACCTTGTCATTTGGACACATCGAATCCGATTTTTTAAAAATATTCTATTAGTGAAATTCTAAAATATTGCTATTTCATGAGTCAACCACTCAATCACTAATTTGATAACAATTTTACTAATTCAGTTTCAGATGGTGCTGGCTTCCCAGAGGAGTATGATAAAGAATATGGTGATAAAGTGGTAATCAACTTTCAAACACATTCAGAATATCTGGGCAACGATGATTTTCGCGTGTTGTCCAAAAATGAGCGGCAACCTTTCTTTCATTAGCACCCGTTCCTACACAAATATGTTGTGCACATAATATATTGTACACCCGGTATACTGATATTTATGCACAGAATATTTTCCACTCCGAATTTATTACTATTATATTTTTCCTAAACATAATATTTTAGATGCAGAATATATCCTATACAGAAATAAATAGTGAATATTTTACGCTCTAAATATTTTACACGAAAATATTGAGTCCAATATTTATCCTACACGTAATATTTTCTATACAGAAAATATCTTACACATTATTAAAGAGTAATTAGTTTATTCTAAATATATTCCCAAAACATTGTACACATAAATATTATGTCTAGAATTTTCCCTGAACGAAACTTATTTTACAGAGAATATATTCTACACAACGAGAAAATATTTTGTGTGGGGAAAATATGTATAACAATCTTCAATTCGGTGTATGAAATATTCTGTGTATAAAATATTTTGTGTAGAAAAAATATAAATAGTATACGTTGTATAATGTGTATGTAATGTACAAATAAAGAATTAGGACGAAATCCGCTTTACACCAAAAAATTGTGCTTATTTATACCTCTCCTTTCCCATCCTTAAAGCCACGTATTAATATGAACTTCTCTTAATATATTAAGATTCGTTTTGGACCAATATCAGACTTTTGGTTTGAAGTTAAAAAACTCAAAATACGTTTTACAACACTAGTGTGGAATAACTTACTTGGTAGTTTTAAATTATATACGCAGGTTTCGGAGCCACTAGAAGCTCTGAAAAATATCGCTTTAGTCGCATAAAATTACAAAAAAAGTCGTATAATAAAATTGTATTGTAATGAGTGATGCCCAAAAAGTTGACCACTTCAGACAATGAGATGAAAAATTTAGAACTGCAAATTTTGATGGAAATCCCACACCCTCTTATAATAAATTTCAAAGTAAGTATGTGAATATAGGGCCTTTCTATTCTAATTAGCTAAAGTCCGTTGCTGCCTAATTTTCAAAAATGTTGATATTTAACTATAATAATGATCATTTTCTTCAGAAATTATTTGTCAGATCTATTCATTAAATTACTTTTTTTTTTACTTCGAAATTTGATTTTCGAAGTGCAAAAGAGCAGAAAGATGTAACATTTAAATGCATTGTAGAATTAAGAAGATCTCAAATTCTGTCCAATTCAAAATGGAATTCAAGGAAATCGAACGTATTGAACAGTTTTTAATTAAACTATTTTTCAACGGTGTCTAAGCTTTATTAACATCGCAGCGTTTAATTTTAAATTTAAAACCTACTTCATAAGGTTAATTTTTCATTAGACTTTTCAGAATTTGAATACTTTTTCCAATTTTTTATCCTGAAATATTAAAAAAATTGCACTTTGAAATTCTTCACTTTAGGAAAAGTAGCGTATTCGGACCCTAAAAAAGTATACATGATTTGGGATCGATAGTTTTGTTATGTGCGATAAAAAAAAAATGTTTAAAGAATTTCTTGTTTGCAGGGTTAAAAAATTTTTTTGAGTTTCAATTTTTTCACATTTCTGAAGGACAAGCAAGTCTTCAAAAATTTTCCGCGATTTAAATTAATTTCTTTGGTCTATGAACCTACACATTATGAGAAAACTTTTTCAACCAAATTTATGAAGATAAATTCATTAACTACCAAATCCGAATTTTAAAAATTCGCTCTATGAATAATTTTGTTTCTTGGGCCTTCGTGATTTTTTTTTCCTGGTGCTTTTTTTTCATCGAAAAATTTTCAAGAACCTGAAAAAATTCTTCTCTTATTGACATAGATATTAAGAATTTCCACCGAAAATAGAGCTGAATTATATAGGAATATTTGTTGGAAAATGATTGATTAGAATCCGAACAAAATTGAGAAGACTTTTTTGACCTCCACAAACATAAAAAATGGAAATTCACGAAAATTTAATAACTCTGCAGGAAAACATTTTTTGAAGTATTTTTTCGAGTGCGAAAAACCAAGCTGCATATCTATCGCGTCAAATTAATTATACTTTTTCGGATCCTGATACGCTACTTTTTCGCCCTGTAGCGATTTCCAATTCTAGAATTTTTTATTTCCGACCCACCTTTATGAATATTTGTAGGAAGAAAAACTAAAAAGCAGCTGGAAAAGTATTTCGAAATTCAAAATTGTCTAACTCTAATGAATTTGATTTTCTTCCACCAAAAAGTACTTTCAAGCTATTACTTAGCTTTTTCGAACCATGAAAGGAACATTCAGAATGAATCAACACCTCAGAGAAAAACTACTGTTAAAGGTACGGCACGTTCCAAGAACGCTGATTTTGACTCAGAAAGAGTGTTATAACTTTTTTACTTTTATGAATAAACATAACGAATGACGTCTTCTTCATGCTTCAATACAGGTTTTTTGTTTAGTACAAAATTTTCAGAATTTAAGAATATTCTGAAGAATTATATTGAAAAAATACTGCAGTGTAAAATTGTTTATGCTATGGAATTTTTGGCTCATGATATTTTTTATTTCCTACAACACTAAAAATAATTAAGATCATACTTGATTAAGCCACCCGCAGGTTCAGATATTGTATTATTTGGAAGAACGTTTTTTTATTACAATAATGCATTTTTAACCTACATTTTTATATTTTAACTTAGTAATATTTTTTTAAACATTTTAGCATTGATATTTGTATAAATTATTATCAATTAATAAAGAAAAATTCATTTATTTATTTTTTCCGGATTTTCAGCAAAAGAAGTCTATCATACTACTGTGATATCGTGATATTGAATTTTCTGTTCCTCGGAATCGAATGATTTTTTTGTATCAATCAAAAGTATCAAAAAGTTTCTATTTTTTCTAAAAATTTGATTTTGAATCACTATTCGAAGCCAATTTTAAAAACCTATGAAATTTTCTGAAAATTCTCTGTTGATCTTCTCGGATTTGGCTAACTGTTTTAAATCAGAATATATTAACCCGCATTCAGAAATTTAATATCTCGAGACTATGTCCTAATTTTCATGTTTAACCGAAAATTGAATTTTTATCAAAATCCGCAGCTCAGCCAGCTCCAATTTTACGTTAGTGTTACTTTCAGGTTGTCGAATTCCACATCAAATTCCTTGAAGCTGAAAAATTATTTTTAATCCGACTTTCTTGTCCTCAATTCAGAACACTTTAGCCGGAGAGTGGACCTTTGTTTCATCTTTAAAGAGTGATGTCGATTTTACATTTTATTACGTTGCTGAAACTATTTTTACATTCTCATCAGAGAAGGTATTAGATTTGTGTGAAAATCGCCCCCCCCCCCCCCCGGTTTAGTCAAATGTCAACGTTTTGAGATCTCCTGAACCCGAAAAACAGGTTTTTATGAATACATATGTCTGTCTGCCTGCATGTATATATGTGTGTGTCTGTAGATCAAAAGTCTGTATTCAAAAAGACGAACAATTTATCTCAATGGCTTCTTTCGATAGAAATTAAATTACCAGAGGTATAGCGTTTACAAAATTCAAAGAAACAAACGAAAATGAGAATTTCAAGCCAAATAATGCACGATATGAAAAACGTCTAGTGGAGAAAAACGTTTCTTTTTCAAAACCATACAATATTGTCATATTAGCTTATTGAATGTTTGACTGATATACTTCAGACCAAAGAAAGAATCCATTAGATGTTGAAGATCCTTTATTCCATATTTCCGTCAACGTTTCGAAAACGAAGTTTTCCTCATCAGGACAAAAGCATCATTGAAAAGTTAATTTATAATTCGAGGTCAAGTAAATTAGTATCGTTGTATATGTAGATTAAGTGAGTTACAAAATTTTATAATTTTTCCTTTTCTCATTATTCATCTTGGAGATTTCTATTATTTTTAATAGTTAATAGATAAAAAGTTTCATCTTAAAAGCAATGTTGATTGCCATTGGAAATTTTTTACTTTAAAAAATGTTAATTAAAACTGATGAATATATTTTGTGAATGGGAGACAAAACTTTCGTTTTGCTCGATTTCTCACGTACAACAACTTATTATTAACTTAGGTATTAACAACTTCATACCTTTTTATCTATAATTTATTACTCAGACAAACAAAATCGCTTAACTAACATCTTTTTAATGAAACTATTATTGAATTTTCTTGAAAAATTGGAAAGTTAAATTTTGACCGACAAAAATTGTACATTCAAGTTTGCTGTTAATCACTTTTTGATAGGATGCGTAGTTTTTGTTTCATTCGTAAAAACTAGCACCTAATACTACACTGCTGAACTCTGATGACCTTCTCAGTATGAAACACCAACCAACTATGACTCTCTCAGTTCCATTTCTGTCCTTCAACGTTCCCTCCATCAACCGAAATTTGGCGGGACTGATGTTATAACAAGTCTCTCCACCCTACGACGACTAACTATTTAATTTGGAAATGATTTATCTCGCAGAATAAATTTATCGCATAAAGGTGGTGGTTGGGCGTACACTTTAAACAATAAATAATACAGACAATAAAATAGCTTTAGAATGGACTGAAAGTTTGATTGACGAAAGACATGCACACGGTAAACGTAAAGGTCAAATTTCAGGCGATAAATGGAGACTAGGTGTTTGGAACGCTAGAGGGGTGAATGAGCTTAAGGTACAAGAATTACGAGAAACCATGCACGTAAGGAAACTAGATATTTTATATGTACCTGAAACAAAGAAAAAGGGATGCGATATTAGAAACATAGAAAATGGGGTGTTACAAGTTGGACTTGAAATATGGTCAGGAGTAGATAGTGAATCGCATTGTAGCCAAGGGGTAGATTTAATTAAAAATGAGAGAGCAAGGAAGCATCTTATGAATGATAGATTGGTAGCTCCTAGATTTTTGTGGGTTAGAATGAAAGTAAGAATCAAAAGATTATTCATTATAGCGTGCTATGATCCAGTTGATAGCGACAGAAGTGAAGTAAAAGACGCCTTCTAGGATACTTTATATGATACTATAAGTACTTGCGATCATGGTGAAAGAGTCATTCTACTAGGAGATATGAATGGATGGATCGGCGTCCAACGTCAGGGAACAGAAAGGGTGCTAGGTAATGTTGGGCATCCAAGAATAAATGATATCGGAAAAAGATTAGTTAACTCATGCTTGGAAAAGGGCTTATTTATTACAACTACTTGGTTTAGGCATAAAATGATACCCATGTACACCTGGTGTACAGGAGATAGCTACAGTATAATCGAATTCGTCGCTGCGGATGAAATGCTAAGAGAATTAGTAAAAGATACAAGGGTCATGAGAGGATCTGAATGCAATACTGACCATTACCTTCTAGCCTCCAAAATAAATTTAGGTCAGGGATGGAGAAGAAAGAGGACCAACAAAAAAGAAACAAACAGGAATCAAGGTTGATAATCTACAGAAACCGGAAGTGCGAATAGATTTTCAAAATACGATGAACGAAAGTATAGATGAGACAACTTGGAAGGGACTAATAAAGAATACAGATATAGAGGACGCATTGACTATGGTCCGGGATGGCATTGTCAAGAGTGCGACTGAAGTGTGTGGTACTGCGGTGGCAGGAAGAATGTCTGGTGATGCGTGGTGGAATGATGAAATCCAAGCAGCTGCCCAGGAATAGAAAAAAGCGTATGACAGACAGTTGAATATCACAGGCCTTAACGACGAGGAGAGAAATTGACTTGAAAATAATTACAGACACAAAAAGTGGAAAGTAAAACTATTAGTCAAGGAAAGTGAAGATAAAATCAGAACAGAAGAAGTGAAGGAAATGCAAATTGATTCTGAAGGAAGCAAGAAACTGTGTTATAAATTAGCGAAGATTAATAGGAGAGTAAGTAGAAGAACAGAGTTAGTTAGCATGAGAAATAGCAAGGGTGAAATGCTAAATGATACCGACGGGATACTAGACGCTTTGAGAGACTCATTCAAGGAGTTATTGGCAGATCAAGCTATAGGGCACCAAAATTGCGATATACAACACAATACGTTAGAAAACCCAATTGCGAAATTCTGTACCTCTGAAGTTAGGGATATATGTAATTAATAACTTAAAAAATGGTAAGGCTGCTGGTGTAGGCAGTATTAATGCTGAAATGCTGAAATACAGTGGCGACTACATACCTCAGAGGCTCTGCGAATTGATAAATTTATGTACAGCGATAGAAGAAGTTCCAGATACTTTGAAAAATTGATTATCGTACCAATATACAAAAGAAAGGGATATGAAAGCAACTGCAATAATAACAGAGGTATCAGCTTATTAAGTACCTTAAGTAAAATATATTTAAACATACTTATTCGTAGCGTAATGCAAATAACGGAAGAAAAGATGTGGAAAGTCGAAAGTGGGTTTATGCCAAGAAGATCAGGTACAGATCAAATATTAGCTTAGAACAGATCACAGAAAAAAGTTTGATGGTAAGAAAGAAAGTTTTCTGCGCTTTTGCTGATCCATAAAAAGCTTTGACAAGGTGGATAGAAGTAAACTTTGGAAATTCCTGAAAGAGTACGAAGACAATGGATGGCTCCTACAAACAATAAAAATAATATGTATTGGTAGCAAAGCGAGTGTGAGGGTTAATGGGAAACTAAGTGACTGGTTCGATATTATGCAAGGCGTTAGACAAGGATGCGTTATGTCATCATGGCTATTTATTATATTCATGGACGAGTGTCTAAGAATGGCCCTCTTTGACGATGACGCGTGTCCTAAATTACGAGAGAATAGAAAAAGATGAGAAGTGCGTATATCTTGGTAGCCTATTCACTAGTGACGGAAAGATAGATGGGGGGTTAGATAGACGTATAAACGAGAGTAAGAAGGTTATCAGTAGAGCAAAGCCCATTATCAGAAGTAAAAATATACACTGTTGGACGAAGTGAGTAATGAGATAATCCTCAAAGAATGTGGTGTAAAGGAGATACTAGTTGACATATGTGAAAGAAATTGTTTGAAATGGTTTGGGCATGTTGAGAAAATGAAAAATGAACGACTAACGAAACGAGTGTATCAAGGTAAAGTAAATGGCAGTGTGCCTAGGGGCAAACCGCGGAAAGAATGGTTATAATGTGTAAATGAGAGACTAATTCGAAGAGACATAAGAAGCCATAGAAAGACAAGAGCTTGTATGAAGAAATGCATGAACGTGTAGGAAGCTAGAGAGGTATGCTAGGACAGAAAAGTGTGGCGACAAATAGCTTATAAAAAGAGTGTCAGCGGATTGAATGTCGCCTGAAACAAAAGACCTTGGATACTAATTGGCCAGAGTAGGGAGCTTCACATAATGTCTTTGTGAGGCTCTTCGCTTGGGGTGATCGTTAGAGAGATTGGTCAGCAACCTCGGTCGGAGCAGTGTTGCGGAACGAACGTGTTATTTAAATAAATAACAAGGAAATTCTAGATCAATCTCAAAATCTATACCTTCTCCCGCACATTACTCCCTTCTCTCCAAGTGAGTCACGCTTATCACAAAAGGGAAATGGCTTGATAGTATAATAATAAATTTTTCAGTGTAGCTAAGAGATGGCTCTACGAGTCTTTCCAGTCTATGTTTATATGGCAAGAATAGGAAAGATTAGTGAAATATTAATTTGATTGATATTTTTCGAAATGACAATCGGGTTTATGTGTAACAAATTAAAGCGTAAAATTTTGAAATGTTATTAATATAAAAGTTTGCACTAAAATTACTAAAATGGGTGGAATGCGGTGTATTGCTCCTGGATGTAGATCCGGTTATGACAGTAGTTTCGAACAATTTAATTTCTTTTATGTGCCAGAAGTTAATGAAAATGAAAAATCCTGTCAAAAAGCCATCATCAGAGAAAATTTTTCTGTAAAAACGGAAAACGGCGTGTGCGAGATACATTTTTTTAAACAAGATATTTTGTGGCCGTAAAAAACATTTGCAGAGGAAGAAGTCACTGTTCCGGAAGTGGTAAGTATAAATATAAAATATTTATATTCACAATAATTGATTGTTGTTCTATTTTATTGTAATATTATTATTGTAATAAAATTATAACTGTCAAGGAAAATGAAAAATTGGGCAGGGAAAAGTCAGGGAATTTAAAAATTCGGATTTCCTAGCAATAATCGTAAACTTACTGATTGAAGGGTAAATAAATTATCTAAAATGTTCAGCAATTTTAAGTTTAGAAAATGTAAAAATAACGAGCCTTTACAAATGTTAGGTTTAGGTAAGTAACCTAATGCATAGAACTCGATAAATAAACAGTTTAATCAGTAGGTTTGAATTTAATTGAATTTTTTGTAAAGAAAATTAAATTAACCAAGTACACCAACTTCTAATTAATCGTGAGCAAATTCCAAACCTCAAAACATTGTAATTATATAATATAATTAATTAATTGTATAACTGTATAATATAAAAAAAGTAATTGTATAATATAATATATAATATAAATTACATATATTGTAACTCTTCAAGATTGAAGTTTGCACATCTAGAAAGGTCATTAAAAAATTCCTGTTGCTCTTTTATATCTTGCATCGTTTACGAACAAAATTATAAATTTTTTGTTTGAAAAGAAATAAATTCTCCCAGCTCACAAAAGGGTTCAGCCCAAAAACGGTGGGGTTTTTCAAAAAATCTACTTTTTATGCTTTCATAATTCAAAGGAAAAAATATACAGAAAAATATTCGAATATCTTAACATCATAAACATTTTTTTCTCAAATCGCAAAAATATGTATCGGCCATGGGCAATTAAAAATTATTAAAAATTTAATTTTCTTATTACACACTGTTTCGACTGTATTGTTCGGCATGGCAGGATCCATTCTCATTGTTAAAATATTTCGTTTTGAGTAACTAACTTTTTGAAAGACTAGTTTTATTGAAAAAAAGGATATTCTTTGCAAATTTTGTTGTTTAGAATTTATAATAGTGTAAAAAAACACTTTGTAGATTATTAATACAAAATTTTTTATCAAGTTACAACATTCAAAATATAACTTTTAAGTTCGAAAAAATAAATTTAATAAAAAAGGGGTAATGGGTTACAAATATTAAGGAAGTAACAGTATCGTTGAAGAAATGTTATTGCTGTTTGAATTTTTGTTTGAATTTTGCTTTTGTTCTGGAATATCTAAAAAAATATTGGATTTAGAAAAAGAATTTCTCTTTCCAAGTCACTTTGTAAAATGCCTTGAATAATGGTTATCTAATAATTGAAAGACCCTAAGATAAAATGGAATAAGCGTCTAGAAAATTCTTATTTTTCCACTTTGAGAGGTAATAACTTGTAAATACGTTATATTATGAGAGGCGACATGGCGTAGCTTCTTCACAAGTTCCACAACTTTGCCTTCTTATTCTTTTAGTGAAGTTGACAATTTCACACAATCGCCTCCTTTTATTAAACTTTTCTATTCGTCACGCTTTTTATTTCTGTAATCTTCTTTTAATATATATGCCCTAAAATGAATTTATTTTCAACCATTTTCCAATTTTGCGTTCAACAACTAATTTTTCATAAATTCATCTCAGTAAAGTACTTATATCAAAGCACAATTTAGTAAAGTTTGAAAATTTCAGACGACTTTGTTTAGAACTTTTAAATAAAAAAGTACGCAAAATGTCCTGCCTGTCCCGAACTTCAAACTTGATTTAAAATAAGAGTGCACTGAGAAAAATGGATTATACGAACTGGATAATAGAATGAAAGAATAATACGCCGTATAGAAAAGTATGTTAGCGCGTATAATCTATAATATTTTTCTAATATATGAAGATGTTACCAAATATAATCTCTAGATGTTAAATTCTTATAATCTTCAGGCATTAAATTGTAACATTCCAGATTTTAAAATATCCAGGCGTCTGTGTAGTCTCAGATGGTACGTCGCATCGTGGCGCGTGTCATATAGTATCCGTTCGCATTAAAACAAGTAATAATTAAGATATAAAATGATTATTAGTGCTACATCACACCTGATTTATATTTAGAAAATGGGTAAGTTTATATTCCTTTTCATTACACATCACTGCCACTTGTACCAGTAAAGAAACTTAGTCTCCTTCACTTTCGTTTTTGTAGTCTTATGATAGCCACTTTCCTGCTTATTGTGTGTTTAAAAAATTGAAATTTGTTTTCAGTTCTACTTCCGAGCTCGTCCATCAAATTTTGGTATAGGTTTATAAATACGTTTGCAAAAATTATTATATATATTTGAGGTTATCTAATGGACCAGGATTCTAATATGGATGTTAGATTTTAAAATCTTGGATTATAGATTTTATTATCTCAGATTATAAAGTTTAATAATCCAAGATATTATCCTGTAATATCTATTTCTTAATATCTATAGATTGTAGTTCTAATAATCTGGATCGCTGTCCCATAGTTAATAGTCCAAGATTATAGCCGGTAACATATTTTTTATTACCGGGTATAATCCATTTTTCTCAGTGTGAATAATTGTCATTATTTTTGCGTAATATTCCTTAATATAAAATCTCTAAACGATATTGTCGTTTTCGATTCTGACGATTTTCGAGAGTAACACGGTGGTAACGTTTGCTTGCTGTAGGCCGCTCATATTCAACCGTAGTGTGTGTGACTGTGTGAGGTGCTGCATTTGAAATCAGTGATGCTAACTGAGTCGCCTTTATCTGCGCATGTTTGAATTGTAATATAGTTGATTGGCTGTAGTACGCGCCCGTATTTGAATTCCCAATGAGGACGCGAACTAGAACCAATAAGCGCCATTCTATCGAAGCATGCGCATGTCAAGGTGGTCTTTTCGGGATCACTTAGTTCGAGTTCGATAATAATACGTCACGTGTTTTTTCGTATTTGGTAATGCGCGGCTCAGTGTTGCCAACCGTTGCACGGTAAAGTCTGTAAAAGAAGTAATGAACCATAACCTCAATTGTGATGGTAGTCTGTTTTTAAACTGTTTACGCAAACAAGAAATTTTCAAATTAATCATTTTTACGCTCTGTAACTGTGATTTCTATCATGATTTAATTATATTTATCATATTAAATATCATTTGTGAAACTCGTGTATGTTTCAGTTCTACTTTCCCTATAGGATTGAAATCTCCATTTCCTTATAGTGACACATTCGAATAATTATTTTTTTTCGGTTTGAATAGAAGTATGTCAGAGATCTGTGTATGTTTACAGATCAAAAATTTTATAATTTAAGAAGATGTTCAAATTAAGAATTTTTAACATAAGCTCTCAATGAGCACTGCTATTAAAAAAAACACCGATACTTTAAGAAATTGATTTTGATAATTTGAAGGGATTTTAAAGAAGTTCAAAGACTATAAGGTATTTTTTTTATCCGAAAGGAATTTTCAAGATCTTCAAAAAATTGCAAGGAATTTCAAAAGATTTCAAAGAATTTGGAATATTTTGACTTATTATAAAATATTTTAAAGAATTTTTAATTGATTTCACTAACTTAATAGGATTTCAGAGGATTTAAAAAATTTCAATTGATTCTAAAAGATTTAAAATTGATATATTGTGGGAAAATATTTCGAAGAATTTCAGTAGATTCCGAAGAATTTTTTATTTATTTTGATAATTTGAAGGAATTTAAAAAAAAAATGGGAATATTTTAGGGCATTTGAAAAGAATCCAAAACATTTGAAAGACATGTCAATAATTTCAATGAATGCCAACAGATTTTGAAGGGTTTGAAATATTTTAGGATATTTTAACAGATTTCAAGGAATTT
>CAKNYM010029009.1:0-18129 GCA_932195095.1 Andricus curvator | reverse complement strand
GAGAGGTCCATTCACTAAAGTTTCTTGAAAGAGTTCAGAGTAAGCCAACAAGGAATCATTTTCTAAGGAAGTAAGGAAGTTTTTTATGATGCACT
Organism: Andricus curvator; assembly: GCA_932195095.1. NCBI lineage: Eukaryota > Metazoa > Arthropoda > Insecta > Hymenoptera > Cynipidae > Andricus > Andricus curvator. The sequence continues at coordinate 18,034 of CAKNYM010029009.1, read as the reverse complement.
TAAATTATAAATTTGAATTTCAAAAATAATCTTATAATTAAAAATTATTATTTAATCATTTTTTTTTTTATTATTTTAGCTGTATCTTGAAAAAATGACTGTCGATTACATAAATCTAACTCGATTCATCATCATCCCGGAACGTTGGGCGTTAACAGGAGAACCCTCGTTTCTAAAAATCACTGAGCTTTGCGCCGTTACCAACAGAAACCCTAAATTTGATGTTTATTTGTCGGGGAGTGGTTTAACGGCAATTTCGAATAAACTAGCCGCAACTCATTGGTTCCGAGTTCTCGAGGATGAGAACCAACGATACCAGAACGCACACCAATTTCACCAGTTTCCGCAACAGGATTATCTGTATTAGCAATACCAGCAGCAGCAGCAGCAACAACAACAACAAAAACAACAACAACCAAGTGACAGTGATACGGGTGACAATGATAGTGGGTTTTTTGAAACCAGTAGTGCAATCGCTGAAATGAATGGTGCTGATGATGGTGGTGTGAAAATTATTCATGAAATTATTAATATTGAATGATTTTTTTAATAGCAGTGAACAAAAAAAAGCTATGATTTTATTGTAAAAACAAAATACCACTGATAAATTAAATAAATATATTTATTTAATTTTTCAGCGCTATTTTTTTACAATAGAATCATGGGTTCTTTGTAGCTTTATATATGAATCGTCTAGTTGCAAAACCGGCCATCTCCAAAAAACAAAATTGTTGGGGAAATCTGATTTTCTGTCACACTTAGCCAGAATAAGATGGGAACCAAAACTCTTTGGTTGTTAAAGACATTGGGGAAGTATGTTTCAAAACACTTTTCCTATTTCTTGCTTGATTAAAAGGAACTTCTTCCACAAACTTCTTTATCCTTAAGTATGTAGGTGAACACTACACGAAACGAGCGGCCATTTTCAGCATGGAGATTTGACCGGTTTTGCAGCGAATCGTGATTTTCGAACGCATATAAAACAGGGATTTGAGCGGTTTTGTCATGGTTTCTTGCTTCCAGTTGATTAGAAAGTTCACATAGGACTCAAAAAACTAAAAAAACGCATTTCCCAAAATCGAGGAGTTGGCCGGTTTTGCAACTAGACGATTCATATACACTGTTAGAAAAAAAATCTGATCAAAATTTAATATGCATGTGAGTGAAGTCATTTTCATATACTGTAAATTAAATTGAAACTCAAAGTTCTTTGAAGTCGCCAAATCTTGTTAAATATTCAGAACTAAAATTTTTTTTTTCAAAATTCACTGTGAATGTCAGAATTTGAACGTGAGTACCACTGCTTTAGGATAGATGTCTTAATTATTCGCTTAATTGAACTTTCCTACTCAACACGTAGTGAATTAATGTTTAACTAGAAAAAAAATTATGCTTTATTATTTAGAATTGAGAATTACTGTCAAAATTTTTTTAATTTGTGTAAAGTGAAATTACTTTACTTCTAAGAATTGACCAATATATACATGTGTATGAAATTCAATATGCAGCCTCTTAATGAATATTTCGTATACTGAGTTTTAGATTTAATATACAAATGTATATTAAAATTGCAAAACATTTTTAGCAGTGATATAAAGATATTATAATCTGTAATATGCAATTTTCAAGTTCTTTACAAAAGAATATTACTGGGTTAATATTGTTGTTTATCAAGTTCTTTTACACGATTTTTTAAATAAATATGTTAAAAATATAAAACTCGTTTTTTTTTGTTTTAACAAAAAATCTGTTTATGAACTAAACTGTTAATACTGTGAAAATTAAATTAAATTTAAAAAATAGTATAATATTCTGATACAAATTATTAAAACTTTATTTTTCAAAATAATTTTTTTAATGAAAATTATTTAAACTTTATTTTTTTAATATATAGAATTTCTGAAAATAAAACAAGAAGAGTATGCCTGTTTAAGCCTTATGCATAATATGTTATGATTCCTGACCTAGTACAATCAGCTCATACCAGACAAAAGATTCAGTGTGTAGAGTAACTGTATAGAATAAAAGAATGAGTGAAATAAATACTATTTCTTATCCTAAAAAGTGAAGGAATACATTAAAAAACACAGGATTTTTCGTTTTAAAGATTTCAATTTTTATTAAAAACTTTTAAAAACCTGACACTTTTTGTTATGCTTATAATCTATGCATTTTTTTATCCTATCGATGACAAAAGATTTAGATAACCAGTTTTCCAATATTATAACGTTTTGTAACGCACAATTGTAATTCTCTGCACTCGTATGACGTAGACATTCAACACTAGTACTGGACATCTTACGTAAGACGTTCATCGAGGGACACTCTCAAACATGAATATCAATAATTTTCATTGTTTTTTGCATTACATTCTTTAACCACTCTTTCTTTTCTGAACCTTTTACATAAATTTTACTAGCATCCTTTAAAACAAAGTTCAATATTATTTTTCCTAAATCATAAGGCATATCACCACATTCCCACGGAATACCGTGAAAAGGGGCTGTCCATAAATTACGTAACGCTAAATTTTCCAAATTTCATGACCTGCCTGTCTGTCAGTAACGCTACCGTAACAATCGAACTCTATCCTGTCTGTCTGTTTAAAGTAACGTAACGACCTTTCGAAAAATGAAAAAACTGGACAGAATATAAGAACCTATTGCTATGATTTGGTTTTTCATATTTATTTAGTTTAACCATTATAAGCCACATAATACAATATCATATTATTCTATTGTTAAGATTAGAAATACTCTGAATAAATTTTTTGTATTCTCAAAAATAAGTAAGTATTAATGTTTTTTTTCAATGATGATTCATTTTCATTACAAGAATTGTTTTTAATTCCAATTTTGAATTGCGCGCCAACTGCGGCCAACCAGTGCGCGGCCCGAACGCAAGCGCAGTAGCAAAAGGCGCCAACATTGGCATCACTGATGAAGACTGAAGCAGAGTAAAGCAAGCCAGAGTAAAACAAGTCAGAGTATAGCATGAGCTCTTCGAGCCTTGTTTTAATAATTGTACGTTGAGTCATTGATAAAATTTTCGAAAAAGACTTCGGTGAGAGAGCCTTTGAAATCGTAACACCAACAAAGATATCGATGCTACGTTCGTATCGGGTAACGACGGAGAAGCTAGAACGTGAACCGAGTCACGCAGACAGGCCACGCTAAAGTAATATTTCAAATCGCTAATTTTCATTTTGAAAAACGTTACATTACATTTTAGAAAATCCTCTCTGTCTCTCCGTAACGCTACCACAACAAAAGTCACGGAGACTGTCTGTCTAATATAGCGTTACGTAATTTATGGACAGCCCCAAACAGTATTTCAGCCAGGTGTTACTTTTTTTACATTTCACAGATAAGCTGCTTCATTCACAAGGAGATTGCTTTTACCGCGTTGATTTAATATGTAATCTTATTGTTATAACTACCTCGCGAAAATTAACCAACTGTCCGTCTTGATCAACTATTCGTAATTGAATGTAATCTATGATTTTCACGGCGACCGGAAGATAAATGACGTGTGACGGAACTTCTATTATCTTATATCCTGGCGGAACAGAGGGAAAAAATTCATGAATAGTATGCACCCTATGATCATTATTGTACGTCCCTGTGGTAATGTTACACTCAATTCGCAGGGAGTTAATTTTGATTATGGTGACTGGTTGATCAGACACATGAATCTGATTAGCTGTCAATATACGTGAAATGAAACCCAAAAAACGACCTATCGAATTTTTTGGTTTAAAATTTATGTCTCGGTTACAAATTATTTCACTGCGCAATGTATTACTATTCAGTTGAATATTAATATCAATACCCTTTTTGAATAAAACACTTTGAAGATATTTATGAATATCCTCTATTTCATAACTATCTATAGGTATAACAATTTCTTCTTCACCTACGTAAAACACATTTTCACCGGCATCTATGTTCGGAATCGAATTGAAGGTTAGAAATTCTACAAGTCCACGAGCGTAATTGTAATTAGGTAAAAGTTCATATAGTGGAAAATATTGCGTTTCTAGTGTCGACGATGTTCCCGATAAAGTCAAAGTAAATGATGATGTATCGTTCATGACGGTAAGGGTATGACTGACTTGAGATAATTAATATACCTTCTTATATAGATCGTACATACTTCGCGATTTAAGTTGATCACATAGAAATTTGAGATATAAATATCCGCATACAAACGTGTCATAATTTTGATATATTTCATGATTATATTTTACGCTACCAACACCGAGATATTTCATAAGATCCGAGGGTGGTCGAAGATTCCCGAAGCTATCAAAGTAAGTAACTTTATTACCGATTTTTCTATAGGCCACCCAGTGTGTACCAGGACCTTCTTTACTGTCGAGATTAACAATAACCGATTCACGTTTATGAGGAGCGCGCGCTGGTATGTCATTTCGAATAAAAACTCCACGGAAATTCGGAATTTTTATGCATTTCGCGTATTTCAATAAATCGAAATCGGTTAAAGCTCTACGTGGTAGCTTAAAAATTAGTTTTTTGGTTGATCTTTTTTGATCAAAATTTTTTTTCTTCAAATGTAGTCCTAAACCTTGCTTGTAAGGTTTAAGATATAAACCTTTTCCTAGAGCTATTGCTTCTATTGTTTTATTCTGACGTTTTGCTTTCTTCAAGCTCTCGCTTAGCAGCGCTTGCATAATTAATAGCTTTGGTTATACCCGCAGCTCCACCGGCTAACGCCCCTGTGGCACTGAGACCTGCAAAAATAGGTATGAGAAAGGGAAGAAAGCCACTAATTTTAGATGGTACAGCTATGATGCGAGGCTCTTTTAAATTTTTTCTTCCACCAGCTTTTTTTACAGCTTCACGCGCACCTTTCAAGGCAGACCTAATCACTTTTCGCGCATCTTGGCTGGAGATCATAGATTTCTTGGCTGCCCTCACAATTTTATTTAATGAAAAAATTGACTTATTCTTCCTTTTCTCTTTCAGCCCCATACCGAACTTCGCTTTTACTTTCATTGCGCTCGCTATAGCCAACGCAGCAGCTTTTTCACCTATGCGCGCGTCTTTAGCTAACATACGATTAAAAGCTCTCTCAGCTAGCACCTCGTCTGCAGCGTTCCTCGCTCCAACGTTTTCTCTATTCTGTGAATAGGCGATATCGTGTTGCTTACAAGCTGCTTCCAGGGGATTAATTCCTGGATCACCTCGCGCAATTCGTTTTGATAACTTTGTACCTGGTCCACAATATTGATAACCAGGCAGATGTAATTCTATAGGTAGACTATTAATGACTCTGTTAATTAAACCGTTACCGCATGTTGCCTCTTTCAAGGTCCTTTGACGACTGACTTTAGCTTTCTTTTTCTCTACGTGTACGATCATATCAGTATGACTTTAACTTTACGACTAAGCGATAATCTATATAAACGTCTTATTTATAGTTTTACGTCAGTCGTAGCTTGAACGTTATGGAGTTTAAAACACAGTTAATGAAAATACCAATTTTAAACGTTGATGTACTTATGCAGCCGCATAATACAGGAGAAAAGAAACGACATGGTGATTTACTACCAGATAGCGTGCGAGCAGTATTTTGTGGGCCATCCTATTGTGGGAAAACTAATGTCCTTCTTGCTCTAATATCACATCCAAATGGATTAAGATTTGAGAACGTATACGTTTACTCAAAGTCGTTAAATCAACCAAAACATAAGTTCTTAGAAACGGTTCTGCAGTCTGTAGATGGCGTTGAGTACTTTCCATTTAATGAGCATGAAGAAGTGATCACACCGAATGAGGCAAAATCCAATTCAATATTCGTATTCGATGACGTTGCATGCGAGAAGCAGGATAATATGAAAGCCTTCTTTTCTATGAGTAGACACCGAGACGTTGACTGTTTCTACCTGTGTCAAACGTATGCACGCATTCCAAAACATCTAGTACGCGATAACTTTAATTTGTTAATACTATTTAATCAAAATGAGATGAACCTTAAGCATATATATAATGATCATGTTAATACAGACATGTCTTATGCACGGTTTAAAGAATTAGGTATAGCATGCTGGAAAAACCATAAACATGGATTTATTGTGATGGAAAAAAAATAGTGAATTAAATTGTGGTAGATATAGAAAAGGATTTGATTGTTTCATAAACGTGGACAATTAAATCTTATATATAACGGTTATAATTATCAGATAAAGGTAGTAGCATTTCTAACTCAGTTGCATCAACATGTCATCACGAAAAGAGAATTATCTCAAGCAAAGAGATATTTTACATGAAATCACAAGAGCTAGTGAATCGATTCGAAATAAACATAAAATATTGAAATTAGGAAAAGAATGTGCTGAAATCAATTTAAATATTACATTTAAACCGATTGTTTCACCACTTGAGAAAATAGTTAACGGGCTTATAAGACTGTTAAGGAACTGCATTCGACAACAGGGAAGAAAGAGGTGAAAGGTAAATACGAGGATGACTCAATGGCTGAAAAAAAATATAACTATGATGCTTTTGATGATGATGATGAAATGGATGGTGGTGAAAATTCATACAAAACAGCTAATAAGTCAGAAGATTTAGAATCAACCATTAACACTTCACAAAACGATATTGTGAACAAATATCTCATATTGTTAGGGGAGAGAAATAAAATTATGGATAATGTGTATGGCGTGCGAAAACTATGAAAAGGCAGATTAATGATTGGAGATTCAACGATAAGTTTTGATGCAAACTATATCAATGCAGGTGACTTACATTTACCTCAAATTAAAGGCTTACTTGAACTCCTCTTCAAGAAAGTACCTAAAGACAGATATGTAAGTGGAAATGATTTTGAAAATTATCGTAAAATTATAAATACAACAAATGCGCATCTAAAACATTACAGTAGAGATGGGGCTGTACTTTAGAATAGGACTTTTAAATTTTAAAATTTTATAGAAAATGTAATATCTTCTTCCTCTCCGAAATCTGCACAAAAAAAAACAACAAACTAAGAAGAACTCTTCATCTGGAAGCGGTGTAATTCCACAGTACATGGTTGTTGATAAGAAGGAAACCGCAAAGAATTATATTTACTGGAATGATCCCAATGAGTTAATAGATCGACTTAGATTACTTTTAGCTTCCCAAGCAGCTGGAAATCGTAGTCATACAAACGAAATTATATCAATCATTCAAGAATTGCGTGAAGATGGAATTATATACTGAACAACGTTTCGCAAAATTTATGTCATTCTTACGATGAGTCTCAACGTATTCGGACGTCATTTAAAACGAGCTGAGTCTATGAGTAGCGGCCCTCCGGGAATTGGATTTAAGATTACACCTGATGGCCATTATAATATAGATAAAAAGAGGTTATGTAATGTCGCTGAAGCTGAAGATCAAAGTGATGCAGTCAATTGATATCTTATGCAAAATTTATTACTACATGAAACCAACACCCTGTACGAAGTTATAGCTTCTTTACGAACTGAAATAGTTAATAATATGATGATTGAAGTTCTAGAGAGTTCTGTAAATAAAAATTTGAAAAACTTGCAAGTTGATGTTGATACAAAACAAGAACTGGTGTATCGTAATTCTACAGTCATTTCTCAATTGGATGCCAGACTGAGCGTACTTGAAAATGGAGGAGAAAAGGCGAGCTTTGGTGAACGAGCTTCATAAAATGGCACGCAAACACTATCCTCGCAGAAATGTTGACATTCGAAAAATATATGAAAGTTGGCAAGCTGATATTGTGGAAATGCAACCATATGAACGAGAGAATAATAGCTACAAATATATATTGACCATTATCGATGTATTTTCAAAATTTGCTTGAGCAAAATATCGTATGAAAGAATATAGAATCAATTTGTACTCCACTTATAGTAATTTAAAGGCATCAATCTGTGAGCGATTTAATAGAACTTTGAAGAACAAAATGTGGAAGCAATTCAGTCTGCAAGGAAATTATAAATTTTTGAATATTTTATATAATTTAGTGTCTTCTTACAATACTGATAAGCATCGAACTATCCGAATGAAACCCAAAGATGTTACAATTAAACATGAAAAAAGTTATTGTTGAATGTGTACAAGAAATTTCAAATTAAAAATGTGAACCTGAAATCAAAGTTTAAAGTTGATGAAAAAGTTCGAATAAGTAAATTTAAACATGTTTTTGAAAAAGGTTATACACCGAACTGGACTGCTGCAATATTTACAATAAGCGAAATAAAAAATACTGTACACGGAGAAACCTTTTGCTGTACTATTTGCTAAAAATCAGACTGGATTTTACTATTTCTAGTTTGCAATGGAGGGACAGAGCGGAACTTTTGTAATGTTTACTGCTTCGAGTAGTAACTGGTAACTACATGCCGAACTACAAAATTAATTGGAATCAAATCTAAAAATGTTACATTTATTTCAAAAAAAATTTGAAGTATTTACAAACCTCTGTAGTAAACCAGCAAGCAATGTATTACAGCCACTTACTAATTTCGGTAGAAGAAAATTCTAAATTGCTTGCATTAATATCTGCAGAAGATTGCAATATTTGCAAACAACTGTAGTAACGTCGAGAGAGAGCGGCGCACTGATTTAGTAAATGACTTAGTAAAAATTGGTACAGTCGGATTAGCAGACGAAAAAAATAAACCCAACACGCGCCCCGTCGCGTTGAAGGTCACGACAAGTAGATATGTAGGCTGCGTTCTGGACCAATTAGTATTAGTGCGTGTCTGTGTGAGGTAAGCCTGTGTGCGTGTGCCTGTGTGAGGTTGACATCGAGACCGTTCTAGAACATTCCTTGATGACGTCACAGATAATATTGCGCAATTGTGCCAGCTAAATTCATGTAATAACAGGTTCAAGCTTATTTCTTATCTCAAGAATGTCGCGTAAATCCTTTCAAGGTTACATTTTGCTTTGTCCTGGCAATTTCTACTGCGTCATATAGTTATTGCAAGAAAAACAAGGATGATTTATTGCTTCCTTAGAGATAACATATGTATTTAATGTGCCAAAAGGTGCAGATGTATAGATAAAATTTGATACCGAGGGCTATGCATGACATCCTGTTTTGTCTATAAATTTGATTATTGCTTCCTTATAGATAACATATTCAACTGAAAAATTCCTGCCTTTATTTAGTGTGCAAATAATTCGTGAGAAACATTCTTCTGCAGTCTAGAACCTTCTAGAACTCAAAGAGGTAGATATATTACTATTAGAGAACATTCTTGATGACTGTATCAAATTATACTGCGCAATTTCTGAAAAGCATTTTTTAGTAAACAAGTTCAAGGTTATTTTCAATGACGCATCACATTTGGCGTTGCAAAAAATTATATTCCAAACGTGTCGATTATAATGTAGAACGTTCTAGAACTCAAGGATAACAAGGAAGATAAAAAAATTAGAAATAACAAAATATTTTGAGTCAATTGAATAATAATATAGGTAAAAAAGTGTCTGAAGGATTCCTTATGGTAGGTCATATGTTCGGGATCCTTATCGCTTTATTCTGGTATCGAGTAGCGAGCGAGGACTAGAGAGATAACGTCTAGACTTGTTTAGACGTTTTGATTTCAGAAGCATTCATGCCTCGACGCGACAGTCGCAAGCTGCATATATTTCATTAGACTCTGCTTTCGTTCTCTAGAGATCAGTTCTTTTTACTGCTCGCAAAACTTCGCTTTCTTAGTCGACCCACAAAGTTTGATAATCATTCTTTTGCCATATGCTAGGTCCCGTCAACCTCTCTATGTGTTACATGAAATAAGATACTGCAAACAATTTCGAGACTCAAGAGAGAGAGATAATACAGCGTGCATTTTATTTCAAGCTTTTTCACACATGCTTTAACTTATATATATTAAGAGTGCACTGTCCGACACTTATCGCTCCTTAACGACACTTGATATGAGGTCACATGCCTTTTTTATTCACAGATATATGCTCGTTTTTCAGCACCTTTTTCATCTCTTATTTAGAAAGGGCAGTTTTGCATATTACACGTTGAAAATTTAAATTTATAAAAAAAGTAAGCTAAATACAAAATAAATATTTTGTTATTTTCAATCATCCACTAAAGCTACTGTATAATACAGTTTTTATAGAAATCGAGGATGATTTTATTGCTTTCTGTCTAAATAATTTAATTCAAAGGTTAAAAATTGTATGCAAACGTCTTCAAGGTTATTTGTTATTTTCTGATGACGCATTACATTTTTTACTTCGAAAAACATTATCTTCCAAACGTGTCGAATATGATGTAGAACGTTTTAGAACTTTGTTCCATCATATAATGCAATACTTCAAATTATACTAGGCAATTTCTGGAAAGAATTTTTCGTAAACAACTTGAAGGTTATTTTAATGACGTATTACATTTTTGCGTTGTAAAAATTATATCCCGAACGTATGGATTATAATGTAGAACGTTCTAGAACATTAAGACAAAGAGGGAAATATATTAATAGACAAGGATAGCAAATGTGCATCTATAAAAGACGCGCTTCGCATATATTTCTCTCAGTTGTCATTCAGCATTTGAGAAATACGCAAGCATAAAAAAAAGTAAAGTGAAGTGAACATTGATATAGTGATTTAAAATATTTTTTGAACTGTTTTCATACAACAGTACAGTTTTGTACACTTTAATATATACTTTTTAGACTTTTTAAAAGTTAATTCTTATTATTAACATACATTCAGTGGCATATACGACACCTGGTGTTGAAAATCGGTTAGTGCTCCTTCTTATTATTTGAAATTTACACACAGTGCCATCCGTTGGAATATTTGTGAAATTGTTTGACTATAAAAGTCACTTCATAGCGAATTTTTTTTCTAGTTGTCCTCTAACCATCCTATGAGAATAATATTCAAAAATGGAATCATTGGACTGTAAGAAGATTGTCCAGATTTACGATGATGCATATGACATTTTAAATGAAAATGCAACAGCTTCGGAGATCTTATACTGGAAGCATCAGTGCACCCAGGATATTCGAAGGCTCAATAAAATTTTGCGTCAGGGGAACCAAAATTTATCTTTGGGTGAAAAAAATAAACTACAAGCAACTATTGGCCTACTGACATCCATGAATAGATTATTCACAAAGCTACAGAAGAGTGGAACTGGTGTGAACGAGGGTTTGGACAGGAAAGGAGACAGGATCAGATGGCAGGATCTGGAGTCTGCATTTAAGAGTCGAGTGAGAACAGGTTTGGTTGTAAATTTAACCCACAAAGATTTAGATACTTTTCTCGAAGATTCAAAAACAATGATAACTTGTAGATTAAAAAACGCTTTGAAAAGTTTCGTTGCAGGTTTAAAAACAAATGTTATCCTAGCTGCAAAATTCAGTGCTATAGAAAACGGCCACGAAATTGAAGAGATTAAATTTTTTAATACTAAAAACGAACTTATTTTACAATCAACTGAAATAAATGAATGGTTTGAAAGTAAAGTCAGAGAGCAACTTTTGATTAAAGTAGAGGATTTCCAGCAAACAAAATCTGGATGGAAATTGAAAGAAATTATCAATTTAAATGTAAACATAAATAAATATACACCTTTCACAGCAGGCTCATCAACTTTTGTGAGTTTACCTAAATTTATCAGAGACAAAAAAGCAGTCGTAAATATTGAGAACAATGACGAATACTGTTTTCTCTGGTCGGTAATGGCCGCTCTTCATCCTGCGAAAGATCATGTATCTCGCGTCACTTCCTACCCGCATTTCAATTCAGAACTCAAACATGATGGAATCAGTTTTCCCATCACTTTTGAAAATATAAAAAAAATTGGAGAAAATAAATGAATTGCGCATCAATGTTTACGGTGTAGAACATGAAGAAAATATGGAAAAAGATGAGATTGTCCCTCTGTATATAAGTAATGAGAAATCGAAATGTCCCACAATTCACTTGTTAATGCTTGAAAATACTGATTTTGATGACAGCGAAAATAATCCAGTGTATCACTTTGCGTGGATAAAAAATCTATCTCGACTCATAAAAACACAGTTTACAAAAGAAAATCGTCGCACATGGTTCTGCGATAGGTGCTTGTGTCATTTCAAAATTGAAAAATCTCTATTGAAACACAGAGTTGATTGTGAAAATTTAAATAACTGTAGAGTCATACTCCCAACAGAGAAGGAAGGTGGGAACATATTAAAATTTAAAAATCATAGATACAAGGAAAATGTACCATTTGCTGTATACGCAGACATTGATTGTTTGCTGGAACCAGTTACAAATTCTCAAATAGATCAAGCGGCGTATCAGAAGCATATCCTCACAGGTGTTGCATATTATACAAAGTGCAGTTTCGATGATTCAACTTCAGAACCTAAAGTTTATCGGGATAAAGACTGTATTCAATGGTTTATAAACGAATTAAAAGATTTAGCAATTAAAGTGAATTCCCGTTTTCAAAATCCAGTACCAATGGAAAAATTAATAACAAAGCAAAAACAAGATTTTCTAAATGCTAAAGTATGTCACATTTGCGAAAAAGAATTTAAGAAAGATGATAACATCGTGACCACTGTCACTTCACAGGTAAGTACCGTGGTCCAGCACACGGAAGCTGCAACATCAATTACAAAGACTCTCATGTAATTCCAGTAGTTTTCCATAATTTATCTGGCTACGACTCACACTTTTTTATCAAAGAGTTAGCCAAAAGTTTTGAAGGACATGTCTCTCTACTGCCAATCAATAAAGAAAAATATATCTCATTTACAAAAGATGTTCCAGATACTAAAGTCAAACTTAGATTTATCGATTCTTTCCGATTTATGCCAAGTAGTCTAGAGAAATTGGCCTCATATCTCAATGACAGTGAGAAAACAATTACGAGAAAATTTTGCAAAAATGACAGTGAATTCAATCTATTAACGAGAAAAGGTGTATTCCCATATGATTACATTGACAGCTGGCAAAAATTGGAAGAAGAGAGTCTACCTCCAAAAGAGGCATTCTATTCAAAATTAAACGATTGCCACATTTCCGATGAAGATTACCAACATGCGTGTAAAGTGTGGGAAACTTTTAATTTGCAAACTTTAGGGCAGTATTCAGATTTGTACCTCAAAACCGATGTACTGCTTTTAGCAGACACTTTCGAAAACTTTAGAAAAACTTGTTTTGCAACGTATCAATTAGACCCTTTGCACTATTACACAGCACCGGGACTTTCTTTCGATGCAATGCTAAAATACACAGGAATTGAACTACATTTACTAACTGATGCAGAAATGTTGCTATTAATTCAGAAAGCAATCAGAGGTGGTGTTTCACAATGCTCAAACAGGTTTGCAAAAGCAAACAATCGATTTATGGGAGAAGATTTTAATCCATTCGATCCCGAGTCATACATTTTTTACTTTGACATCAACAATCAGTATGGTAAAGCTATGAGTGAACATTTGCCATATAAAGATTTTGAATGGTTTGAAAATTTTGAGAATAATCCAAATTTTTTCAATGTGCCTGATGATTCACCTGAAGGTTATATTCTTGAAGTGGATCTAGAGTACCCAGAAGAGCTTCACGATTTTCACAAGGACCTTCCATTATGTCCAGAACACTTTGTGCCTCCTGGTTCAAAATGTAAGACTCCAAAGTTAGTAACCAATTTGCTACCAAAGAAAAATTATGTACTACATTACCGAAATCTAAAACTGTACTTGAAATTAGGCATGAAACTAACGAAAATTCATCGTGTGCTAAAATTCAAACAAAAGGCATGGCTAAAAGACTATACATACATACATTGATTAGCAGTTCGAACTCGAAAGTTCATTGCCTCACTACCCGATTCGGGTAGTGTTTCTAGGTGGATATTTACTACCAATGTGGGCCCACCACACCCACAACGGGCCAACAGCACGCAGTATTCCTTGAACGGTCACCCATCCAAGTACTAACCGCGCCCAACAATGCTTAACTTCAGTGATCTTACGAGAACTGGTGTTTTCAGCGTGGTATCGCCGTTGGCGATAAAAGACTATAAAAGACTATATCGATTTAAATACAGAACATAGAAAAAGAGCGAACAACAAATTTGAAAAGAATATCTATAAATTAATGAACAATTCCGTCTTTGGAAAGACTATGGAAAACGTCAGGAAGCACAAAGATGTTAGGCTTGTGACAAAATGGGAGGGGAGATATGGTGCAAAAGCTCTAATTGCTAAACCAAACTTCCACAGTTGTACCATATTTGGTGAGGATATGGTAATCATTGAAATGAATAAAACGAAAAATTTCTTCAATAAACCCATCTACATTGGATTCACGGTTCTTGATATATCCAAAATAATCACGTAAAATTTTCATTATAACTATATTCTACCAAATTTTGGAAATTGTGCAAAATTACTATATACAGACACAGACAGTTTCATCTATCATTTCACTGTTCCCAACTTTTACGACTACATTAAACGGGATATTCATAAATTTGACACGTCAGATTATCCTCCCGATAATGTTTACGGAATTCCTCTAAAAAATAAAAAAGTATTAGGTCTCATGAAGGATGAATGCAACGGCGAAATAATGACTGAATTTGTGGGCTTGAGATCGAAATTGTATGCATATAAGGTTTTGGGTGAAGATGAAAAAAAGAGGGCTAAGGGTATCAAAGGATCAACATTAAAAACCATAACATTCGACGATTATAAGCAGACTCTCACATCTTGTCAAAATCTGATTAAAACTCAACACCTAATCCGAAGCCGAAAACACGAGGTTCACTCAATCATCCAAGATAAGATTGCTCTCAGCTGGCATGACGATAAAAGAATGCTCCTCCCTGGTACCACCGACACTCTTCCATGGGGATATAAACATACAGTCTATGAACCCATGGAAGTCGATGCATCCAATGTATAAAGTAATGAGTAATATGTAGTATTTGTATATATATGTATATGTAGTATTTGTATATACCTATGTACATTGTTACTGTACACTACGGAAAATTGTATATATGTATAGAAATAAGCACGGTGATAAAACATGATAAGTGATGTGGATATATGAGTGAGAGAGATAGAGATATATCGATGAGAGAGATCGAAGTATATGTACTGCATATAGCCTTTGATGTAACAGATATAGTCTACAGTGAATGGAATGAATCATCTATAATATGTATAAATTTTATATATGTG
Source organism: Andricus curvator (assembly GCA_932195095.1). Classification (NCBI taxonomy): domain Eukaryota; kingdom Metazoa; phylum Arthropoda; class Insecta; order Hymenoptera; family Cynipidae; genus Andricus; species Andricus curvator. The sequence goes on along the minus strand of CAKNYM010029009.1, from coordinate 2,826 downwards.
AATTAGAAGAAGAAGGAGTCGAAAAAAAACTGTACAATTGTTTGTGAAATACAAGTTATTTCAAATAAAGAACAGAGAATTAATTGAATCTAAATTGGTGTTTTTTATTTAATGAAACCTGAAAAAAATCGTTTTCTCAAACTGCTGTAGCTATCGGATGCAACCTTATCCAGCAGACGTAATCTCTCAATGCCGAGGACGATGCCAGCGATGTTCACTGACCTAACCATTCGCTTATCTGCTATTCGCACTTATTATTATAAGGACAAGGAACTCGGAAAAAACAACACACAAGTTTCTTTTCATTTTTGCTTTTTTATTCATTTCCAAAAAAGCCAGTACATTTTACTTAAAAAATAAGTAGACTATAAATTAAATATGTAGAAAAATATTTTCTTATCTCTACAAATTAAAAACTAATCTAACAGAACTGTTCCAAAGACATCCAGTTTTTCAATAAAAGTACATTTTCAATTGCGCAATTAGAGTAATTTTCATACATATGATGAGTACATTTAATATCATTAATTCGAAACATCTCACGCAATCCCTGTAGCGAGGGACATTCCAAATCAAGCATATCAACAATTTCACACGATATTTCCACAAATTGTTGCAGCCAATTCTTTTTTTCTAATCCTTTCACATACATTTTTGTTGCATCTTTTAAAACGCTCTAGAGTATTACAGGTACTAGAGAATAGGGCAAATCACCAGAATTCCAAAGTATTCCATGATGTTTCCGCTCTGCCCAAATGTTTATAGACTTATATTTTGGTGGAACGTTGTTCCACTTGCAGGGTGGTTGAAAGAGAAAAGAATATGGCTTTTTGACTGTCTCATCATAGATTGATAATATAGACAATTCTTTCAAGACAAATTTATTGACTGGTAGCTTGAAGCCCTGCATATCCACAATGTACTGCATCTTGAATGCAACTAAACTATTTGTTCGTGCTTACAGCAGTTTTATACCAACTTTTTCACCACACCACTTATTGGCTTATACTCAACTATACGATCATGCAAAATTAAGCAATATGCTGACGTTTGAGCGGGAAAATTTTCACTAGTTTGAAATTCCAAACAAACGTCAACTGGACCGTATTTCAGTGACTCATTTTGTTTAGAACAGTCCATTACTACTAGAGGTGCATACTGTATAAATTCTCCCCTCGATAGCAATGGTTGCGGTTCTTTACCATAGTAATTAGCTTGAAAGTTTGTGTACATTTCATAAAGAAGAGCATACTGATTTCGATTAATATCAAGATTCAAATTACTATAAGGATAACACTGATCAATCAAAAGTAGTTTGACATTAGTCAAATTGCAATGATCAAAGTTGCTAGACCTTCTAACAGTATTATTTTTTCTGTTTGTTTGAAATCCAAGTATGACAAATCTCGGTTTTTCCAATTGTGTTGAGGTTTTTACTGTCCAAACATGGTTTGAAGTAGTTGGAAGTAGAGGATATTCATACAGTTCCCAAGTTCGAAAACTTATTGGAATAGGTGGATCTTTTTCAATATATTTTAGCAACTGAAATTTTCGTGAATCTGACAGTCTAACGCTAGGCAATAGCCACTCTATTTTATTAATTTCAATTTTATACTGCTCAATGGGGGCTGCTTGCAAGATGGCACTGGCATCACTTTTTGATCTTGTCAAAATAAGTTCATGCTTAGCATTGACAATGACTTTGTGATAATCTTCAGCAAAACCAAATATCATGTTAAGCGGTATGGCTACATCAAAGTAGCCAGTAGCGATGGTTAGTGATTGATTATTATCATTTATTTCAAGCCAACCAGTATTCTGTATGTAACGTGATTGCCCAGGATTTAGAGATACATAATTTTTCATGAGACTAGTGAGGCCGACATTTTTATTTCTATCAATTTCTATTGCATTGATTTCGTATCTTGCTTCTTCAAACAAATGACAGATGGCATTAGAAACTAAAACTGTGCTTGTCACTGCTGCTCCATCAGTTCTTACAATTCTTCCATGTACATGAAGTGAGCTTTTGCTTGGCAGGAGACAATGGTCCTGATTTTGAACAGCAATCCGAATTTCATCACTGTTGTTGAAGGTTGATGAGGCATAAGGCTGATGTGCATGAATTCCACATTGTGCAATTGACTCATAAAAGATGATTGGTGCTTGAATATTTAAAATTTCCCCCTCCATGACAAATTATCAAACGTTGATAAATAAATGTACAGATGCAGGTGCAAAAAATCTTGAAACTCTTTATTCTCTTATTCTTTTGGGCTTCAGACCCTGACTTTTTAGGAAGAGGACGCTTTGAGGTGTTAACCCTTTGACTGCTCTTTGTCGAGTGATTAGCTTGTGACATTGTGCTGGTTTATTATAACCAAAGCCAATCTTTTTGTTGAAAACAATACCCATTATTAGAGAGACTTGATGTGTAGTCTAATTGTTATAACTTCTCCACGAAAATTAACCAAATGTCCGTCTTGATCAACTATACGGAGCTGTATATGATCTATTGTCTGCACGGCGACTGGCAGGTAAATGACATGAGATGGTACTTCCACTATCTTATATCCAGGTGGCACTACAGGAAAAAATTCATGAATAGTATGTACTTTCTGGCCATTAATGTATGCACCTGTAGTTATGCTACACTCAATACTCAAAGAATTCACTTTTATGATTGATACCGGTTGATCAGATTCATGAACTTGTTTAGCTTCTAGTCTGCGTGGAGAGAAACCCAGCAAATGGCCTATAGAATCTTTAGGCTCAAAATTTATATCGTGACTGCAATAAATTTCACTTTTTAAAGTATTATTGTTT
>CAKNYM010029005.1:1611-14953 GCA_932195095.1 Andricus curvator | reverse complement strand
ATTGTAAATTTGCAAAGCATCATAGAAAAAGTCATCGGAAAGATATTATTGGTTAATTCTGCAAAAAAATTGAGCCTATTCGTTGATAAATAGCCAAATTCTGAATTTTGTATGAAAATTGTTTAAATTGTTAAAAATTATTGTAAATTTACAAAGCAACATAGAAAAGAGTCATCGGAAAGATATTCTTAGTTGACCCCGTAAACAAATTGTGCCTATTCTTTGAAAAATAGCCAAAATCTGAATATGTTTATGAAAATTGTTGAAATAATTATTGTATATTTGCAAAGTATCGTAGAAAATGGTTATTCGATTCACATTCTTTCTTGATACCCTGAACTAATTTATCCTATTCGTTGAGAAAAGGCCAAGCTCACAATTTGTTTATGAAAATTGTTTAAGTAATTAATAATTCTTGGAAATTGGCAAAGCATCATACAAAAAAGTCATCGGAATGATATTCTTAGTTAATTCTGTTAAAAAAGTGTAGCGTATTTGTTAAAAAATAGCCAAACTCTAAATTTTTTAATGAAAATTGTTTAAATTATTATAAATTCTTATAAATTTACAAAGCAACATAGAAAAGAGTCATCAGAAAGACTTTGCATAGCATTATAGAAAAAAAGTAATCGGAAAGATATTATTGGTTAATTCTATAAAAAAATGTAGCCTATTCGTTGAAAATAGCCAAAATTTGAATTTGTAAAGAAACATAGAAAAAGAGTCTTCGAAACATGATTTTCATTATGGACAAACATTGCACAAACATTGCACAGACAAACATCAAACATTATGGACTCCGTAAATAAATTGTGCCTATTCGTTGAAAAATAGCTAAACTCTGGATATTTTGATAAACATGTTTAAATAATTAATAATTATTGTAAATTTTCAAAGTAATGAATATAAATAGGAAAGAGTTATCCGAAAAACGTTTGTTATTGATTCCGTAAAAAAAATTGAGCCTACTCGTTGAAAAATGGTCAAACTCTTAATTTGTTTATCAACATTGTTTAAATAATAATTAATTCTTTGAAATTTGCAGGGCACTATAGAAAAATGTCACCGGAAAGATATTCTTATCTAATTTTTAAAAAAATTGAGCCTATTCGTTGAAAAATAGCCAAACTCTAAATTTTGTAATCGAAATTGTTTAAATAATTAATAATTGTTGTAAATTTACAAAAAATAGTAAAGAGTCATCGGAAAGACAATCTTAGTTGACTCCGTAAACAATCTGTTCTGAATGTGTCTATGACAATTGTTTAAATAATTGATAATTATTATAAATTTTTAAAGTATCACAGGAAATAGGTATTTAAAAAACATGCTTTATTAATTCCGCAAAGAAATTGAGCCTAGTCTTTAAAAAGTAGCCAAACTCTTGATTTGTTTATCAAAATTGTTTAAATAATGCTTCATTCTTTGAAATTTGCACAGCATTATAGCAAAACGTCACTGGAATGATATTCTTACTTAATTCTATTAAAAATGAAGCCTATTCGTTACAAAATAACCAAAATCTCATTTTTTTAATTGAAATTGTTTAAATTGTTAATAATTATTGTGAATTTACGAAGCGACATAGAAAAGGGTCATCAGAAATACATTCGTAGTTACTTTTTAAACAAACTGTACCTATTTCTTGAAAAATAGCCAAACTCTGAATATGTTTATGAAAATTGTTAAAATAATTAATAATTATTATATATTTGCAAAGTATCATGGGAAAGAGTTATTTGAAATACATTCTTTCTTAATACCCTAAACTAAAGTATTCCATTCGTTGAAAAAATGCCAAGGTCTCAATTTGTTTATGAAAATTATTTAAAACATTAATGATTCTTGGAAATTTGCAAAGCATCATAAAAAAAGTCATCGGAAAGATATTCTTAGTTAATTCTGTAAAAAAAATTAGTCTATTTGTTGAAAAATACCCAAAACTCTATTCGTGGAAAAATGACCAAACTATGAATTTGTTTATGAAAATTGTTTAAATAATTAATAATTCTTGGGAATATATCAAGCATAGAAAAAAGTCACCGGAAAGAAATTCTTAGTTGACTCCATTTTCTTTAAAGATAAATAAGCCAAGTGTAAACCCCTTTTTAAAATTTTCTAAACTTCTATAAATTCCAAAAATAATTCAAATTTTAATGTTTTCTCATAAAAATATGACAGATGAATTCATATTTTCAATTGTTCAAGATAGCAATAATAGTTAAAATTGGAAGGAAGCTATATTCTTTGGAAATGTAACTGAAAGTTAAATAAAATAAAATTATAAGCGTTCATAATTTTTTATTGTTAGTTAAAATTATAAGGATGTAATCGTCTTTGAAAATATAAATGAAAGTAAAATAAAAGAAATTTCTAAATTTTCTTAATTTGTATTGTTTATTATTCTAATAGAAAAAAATTCGAAAAAAAGTAAGGCTTTATAATTTTAAAAAGAAATATTAAGAAATGACCCAAAATATTAATTAAAATTTGTAATTTTGTCTTTAAAAATAATTAGCCCAGAGTGGAATCATTTTGATTTGCTTAAGATTTCAAAAATTTTTTAAATTTGAAAAAAGTCATAGACGTCGAAAATGCAACTAAAATAAACATAAAATGAATTGCTAAATATTCATAATTTTCCATTATTTATAATTATAATAAAAAAATTTCAACTTGTAGTTGAAATTGTAAATTTTTTTTAAACTTGCTTCAAAGCTATCTAAATTTTAAAAAAATTGAAAAAAACACAGAAGGAATGCATTAAAATGCTTTATTATTACATCACACTAAAAATGAGGGGAAAGTATATTGCATGTGAAAAATTATTTCAAAAAATCTTTAAAAAGCACAATAGCATTGTATTGAAGAGATTATTAATGTGCTGGAAGCAATTAACAAAAAGTATAAAGACTGAAATTAATGAAAACTTTTACAATTATTAAAATTTGTACTGGGTTTTTAATTCTCATTAGATATATTGTGAATATATTTTCTTCTAAAAATGAATTTGTTTAAAATGTTCAAATGGTTTTGATTTTAATATTATAGTTCAGATAGAAAAGTTGTGCTTATTATTAAGAAGGTTATAGCTGCAACTATGTTTTAATATAAGCTAAAAAATAGCCAAACTCTGAATTTGTTTATGAAAATTATTTTAATAATCAATAATTATTTTAAATTTACAAAGTACCGTAGGAAAGACTCATCGAAAAGGCATTCTAAGTTGATTCCGTAAACAAATTGAGCCTGTTAGTTGAAAAATGGCCAAACTAAAGATATTCTTAGATAATTATGTAAAAAAAATTGAGCCTATTCGTTGAAAAATAGCCAAATTCTGTATTTTGTTTATGAAAATTGTTTAAATAATTAACGAGTCTTGTACATTTGCAAAGTATAATATCAGTCACCTGCAAAGCATTCTTAGTTGATTTCGTTAAAAAAAAATTAAGCCTTTTCGTTGAAAAATAACCAAACTCTGAATTTTCTCACAAAAATTCTTTAAATAAATAAGTCATAATTCTTTGGAATTGTAAAGTACTATAGTAAAGAGTCATCGCAAACATATTCTCAGTTAAATCTGTAAAAGAATTTAGCCTATTCATTGAAAAACAAAATTCATTATAAAAAAATCTTAGTTTTAAATAATTAATAATTTTAGGTAATTTGCGAAACATCATGAAAAAAACTCATCGAAAGGACATTCTTAGTTGATTCCGTGAACAAATTAAGCCTATTCGTTGTAAAATAGGAAACTCTGAATTTCCTTACAAAAATTGTTTAAATGAATCATAGTTACTGGGAATTTCTAAAGCACTATAGAAAAGAGTCACCGCAAAGACATTCTCAGTTAATTTTGTAAAAACATTGAGACTATTCGTTGAAAAACAAAATTTATTATTAAAAGAATCTTAGTTTTAAATAAATAACTCTTGGGAATTTGCAAAACATCATAAAAAAACTCATCTAAAAGACATTCTTAGTTGATTCCGTGAACAAATTAAGCCTATTCCTTGAAAAATAGAGAACTCAATTTCCTCACAAAAATTGTTTAAAATTTGAATTTGCAAAGCAACATATAAAAGAGCAATCGCAAAGATATTCTCAGTTAATTTTTTTTTAGCATATTTGTTGAAAAATAGACAAACTATGAACTCTTGGGAATTTTCAAAGCACCATAGAAAAGAGTCATCGCAAAAATATTCTTAGATAATTTTTTTAACAAATTGAACATATTTGTTGAAAAATAGACAAACTATAAACTCTTGGGAATTTTCAAAGCACCATAGAAAAGAGTCATCGCAAAGATATTCTTAGTTAATTTTTTTGTAATTGAGTCTATTTTTTGAAAAATAGAAAAACTCTGAATTTGTTTATTAAAAATTGTTTAAATAATTAATAATGCTTCCAAATTTGCTAAGTTTCATATCAAACAGTCACCGCAAAAGCATTCTTAGTTTATTCCGTTAAAAGAAATTAAGTCTGTTCGTTTTGATAAATAACCAAACTGTGAATTTTTATTTTTATTGCCAAAAAAATCTTGATGCACTAAACTAATTGATCCTATTCGTTGAAAAATGGCCAAGTTCTTGATTTCTTCATGAATATTGTTTAAATAATTAATAATTCTTAGAAATTTACAAAGCATCATATAAAAAAAGTCATCGGAATGATATTCGTAGTCAATTCTGTAAAAAATGTAGCCTATTCGTTAAAACATAGACAAATTATAAATTTTCAATGAAAATGGTTTAAAACATTATTAATTGTTGCAAATTTACAAAGCAACATCGAAAAGAGTCATCAGAAAGACTTTCAATGTCATCATAGAAAAAAGTAATCGGAAAGATATTCTTGGTTAATTCTATAAAAAACTTTAGCCTATTCGTTGAAAATAGCCAAAATATGAATTTGTGAAGCAACCTAGAAAAAGAGTCTTCGGAAAGACATACTTTTTGACTCCGTGAACAAATTGTGCCTATTCCTCGAAGAATAGCTAAATTCTGGATATGTTGATAAACATGTTTAAATAATTAATAATTACTGTAAATTTTCAAAGTATCATACATAGGAAAGAGTTATTTGAAAATGTTTTTTATTGATTCCGTAAACAAATTGAGCCTACTCGTTGAAAAATGGTCAAACTCTTAATTTGTTTATCAGCATTGTTTAAATAATAATTAATTCTTTGAAATTTGTAGAGCATTATAGAAAAATGTCACCGGAAAGATATTCTTACCTAATTCTGTAAAAAATTGAGCCTATTCGTTGAAAAATAGCTAAACTCTAAATTTTATAATCTAAATTGTTTAAATAATTAATAATTCTTGTAAATTTACAAAACATAATAAAGAGTCATCGGAAAGACAATCTTAGTTGACTCGGCAAACAAATTTTTCTGAATGTGTTTATGAAAATTGTTTAAATAATGAATAATTATTGTAAATTTTCAAAGTATCGTACATAGGAAAGAGTTATTTGAAAAACATTCTTTATTGATTCCGTAAACAAATTGAGCCTATTTTGTAAAAAATAGCCAAACTCTTGATTTGTTTATCAAAATTGTTCAAATAATGATTTATTCTTTGAAATTTGCAGAGCATTATAGCAAAAAGTCACTGGAAAGATAATCTTACTTAATTCTATAAAAAATAAAGCCTATTCGTTAAAAAATAGCCAAAATCTCAGTTTTTTAGTTGAAGTTGTTTAAACAATTGAAAATTATTGTAAATTTAAAAAGCAACATAGATAACAGTCATCGGAAAGATATTCTTAGTTGAATTCGTAAACAAATTGAGCCTATTCGTTGAAAAACAGCCAAACTCTGAATATCTTTATGAAAATTGTTGAAATAAATAACAATTATTGTAAATTTGCAAAGTAAAATAGGAAAGACTTATTTTTAATACATTCTTTTTGGTTCTGTAAGAAAATTGAGCCAATTCGTTAAAAAGAATGATATTACAAATAATAATTCTTTTAAATTTACAAAGCAGCATTCCTTGAAAAATAGGCATATTCTGAATATGTTTATGAAAATTGTTAAAATAATTATTAATTATTGTATATTTGCAAAGTATCGTAGAAAAGATTTATTGGGAATACATTCTTTCTTGATTCCCTAAACTAATTGATCATATACCTTGAGAAATGGCCATGTTCTTGATTTGTTTATGAAAATTGTTTAAATAATTGATAATTATTGAAAATTTGCAAATCATCATACAAAAAAGCCATTGGAAAGATATTCTTAGCTAATTCTGTAAGAAAATTTAGCAAATTTGTTAAAAAATAGCCAAACTCTACCTGTTCGTTAAAAAATAGGCAAACTTTAAATTTCTGTATGAAAATTATTCAAATTATTATTAATTCTTGTAAATTTACAGAACAACATAGAAAAGAGACTCCGGAAACAAATTCTGCTTATTCCTTAACAAATAGACAAACTCTGAATATGTTCAGGAAAATTATTAAAATAATGATTAATTATTGTATATTTGCAAAGTATCGTAGAAAAGATTTATTGGGAATACATTCTTTTTTTGATTCCCTAAACTAATTGATTCTATTCGTTGAAAAATGATCGGGTTCTTAATTTGTTTATGAAAATTATTTAAATAATTGATAATTATTGAAAATTTGCAAATCATCATACAAAAAAGCCATTGGAAAGATATTCTTAGCTAATTCTGTAAGAAAATTTAGCATATTTGTTAAAAAATAGGCAAACTTTAAATTTCTGTATGAAAATTATTTTATTATTATTTCTTGTAAATTTACAAAGCAACATAGAACAGAGTCATCGGAAAGACATTCTTAGTTGATTCCGTAAACAAATTGAGCTTATTCGTTTATGGAAACTGTTTAAATGATTAATCGTTCTTGTGAATTTACATAAGCAACATAGAAAATAGTCATCAGAAAGACTTTTCTTAGCATCATAGAAAAAAGTAATCTGAAAGATATCGCCTTTCGAATCTACGAGTCCAAGCCTAAAACTCGATAGAACTGGATTGAAATTCAAACTAAGTATTGAAATGAATGAAATCATATTTTCAATTGCGTAATATTTAAAATTTGTTTTTTAAATGAAAAATTAACAAAATTTATTATAAAAAATCCAAACACAAATTTTCCGAAATGTCAAAAGCTTCAATTAAAAAAAATAAACGGTACTCAAAATTCGGAAATTTTGAAACATTTTGAAATGTAAATGAACTATGACTAATCGAAAATGAATTTTTCAAAATACGAATAAAATATTAAAAATGTTTAAAAATGACTCCAAGGAATCGTATATATACCGAAGTGTACATGCATAGACTTCCCCTAAGCTTCTTATGAAAACAAACATCTCGAGTTCAAATAAACACAGCTCGCCCAACGTCGATGAGATCGCTTTATGCGTATCATCGACTGACCACTGGTAGTTATTTGGGCTGTTGCCACAATTTAAGTTTTGAAAAAGTTCTCGCAGATGACGTCTTAAACTACCTGGTGCGCGACCCGGTGCACCCGGATCGTCTGCTCACCACTGTTAGTTATTTTGGCTGTTGGAACAATTTAAATATTAAAAAAGTTCTCGTAAAATACGCGCTAAACTACCTGGTGCGCGACCCGGTGCACCCGGATCGTCGACTGACCATTGGTAGTTATTTTGGCTGTTGGAACAATTTAAATTTTAAAAAAGTTCTCGTAGAATACGCGCTAAAATACCTGGTGCGTGACCCGATGCACCCGCATCGTCGACTCATCACTGTTAGTTATTTTGGCTGTTGGAACAACTTGAATTTTGAAAAAGTTCTCGTAGAATACGTGCTAAACTACCTGGTGCGCGACCCGGTGCACCCGGGTCGTCGAGTCACCACTATTGGTTATTTTGGATGTTATCACAACTTGAATTTTAAAAAAGTTCTTGTAGAATACGTGCTAAACTACCTGCTGTACGACCCAGTGCACCCGGGTCGTCGAGTCACCACTATTAGTTATTTTGGATGTTGGCACAACTTGAATTTTGAAAAAGTTCTCGTAGAATACGTGCTAAACTACCTGGTGCGCGACCCGGTGCACCCGGATCCTCGGGTCACCACTTTTAGTTATTTTGGATGTTGGCACAATTTAAATTTTAAAAAAGTTCTCGTAGAATACGCATTAAACTACCTGGTGCGTGACCCGGTGCACCCGGATCCTCGGCTCACCACTTTTAGTTATTTTGGATGTTGGCACAATTTAAATTTTAAAAAAGTGCTCGTAGAATACGCGTTAAACTACGTGTTGCGTGACCCGGTGCACGCGGATCCTCGGCTCACCACTTTTAGTTATTTTGGATGTTGAAAAAATTTAAATTTTTAAAAAGTTCTCGTAGAATACGCGTTAAACCACCTGGTGCGTGACCCGGTACACCCGGATCCTCCGCTCGCCACTTTTAGTTATTTTGGATGTTGGCACAATTTAAATTTTAAAAAAGTTCTCGTAGAATACGCGCTAAACTACCTGGTGCGTGACCCGGTGCACGCGGATCCTCGGCTCACCACTTTTAGTTATTTTGAATGTTGGCACAATTTAAATTTTAAAAAAGTTCTCGTAGAATACGCGTTAAACTACCTGGTGCATGACCCGGTGCACCCGGATCCTCGGCTCACCACTTTCAGTTATTTTGGATGTTGGCACAATTTAAATTTTTAAAAAATTCTCGTAGAATACGCGCTAAACTACGTGGTGCGTGACCCGGTGCACGCGGATCCTCGGCTCACCACTTTTAGTTATTTTGGATGTTGGCACAATTTAAATTTTAAAAAAGTTCTCGTAGAATACGCGCTAAACTACCTGGTGCGTGACCCGGTGCACGCGGATCCTCGGCTCACCACTTTTAGTTATTTTGGTTAGTTATTTTGGATGTTGACACAATTTAAATTGTTAAAAATTTATCGTAGATGACGTCTTCAACGGCCTGGTGCACAAAACTAAATCATTGTAACGGTAACGGAAATAGTAACGCACCAAGATGGGTTTTCAAAGATAGGACAGAAAAGAGTACGATTCTCGCATTATTCTTTGAGTATTTTTGCAGAAACTGAAACATTTTTACAAAAACCTGTACGTGGATGAATTGATGAAAAATCACTCACATTTTGACCATCTAAAATGTGTAGTTTCAACATAATTTATTTGCAAGAGTAGTACACCTCAAAGATGGGTATAAATTTTCAAATTCAATAAACAAAAGAGCGATTCTCGCATTACTCTTTGAGTATTTCTGCAGAAAGTTATACATTTTTAAGAAAACCTGTCCATGGATGAATTGATAAAAAATAACTCACATTTTGTCCATATAAAATTTGTAGTTTTCAACATAATTTATTTCCAAGAGAAGTCCAACTCAAAAATGGGTATGAACTTTCATATTCAATAAACAAGAGTGCGATTCTCGCATTATTCTTTGAATATTTTTGCAGAAACTGAAACATATTTACAAAAACCTGTAATTGATGAAAAATCACTCACATTTTGGCCATCTAAAATGTGTAGTTTTCAACATCATTTATTTTCAAGAGAAGTCCACCTCAAAAATGGGTATAAATTTTCAAACTCAATAAAAAAAAATGCTAATCTCGCATTATTCTTTGAGTATTTCTGCAGAAATTAAAACATTTGTACAAAAACCTGTCCGTTGATGAATTGATAAAAAATAACTCACATTTTGTCCATCTAAAATGTGTAGTTTCAACATAATTTACTTTCAAGAGAAGTCCACCTCCAAAATGGGTATGAATTTTCAAATTCAATAAACTAAAGTGCGATTCTCGCATTATTCTTTGAGCATTTTTTCAGAAACTAAAACATTTTTACAAAAACCTGTACGTGGACGAATTGATGAAAAATCACTCACATTTTGGCCATCTAAGATGTATAGTTTTAACATACTTTATTTCCAAGAGAAGTCCACCTCAAAGATGGGTATAAATTTTCAAATTCAATAAAGAAAAGTGCTATTCTCGCATTATTCTCTGAGTATTTTTGCAGAAACTAAAAAATTTTTACAAAAAACTTTACGTGGATGAATTGATTAAAAATCACTCACATTTTGGCCATCTAAAATGTGTAGTTTCAACATACTTTATTTCCAAGAGAAGTGCACCTCAAAAATGGGTATAAATGTTCAAATTCAATAAAAAAAGTGCCAATCTCGCATTATTCTTTGAGTGTTTCTGCAGAAAGTAAAACATTTTCACGAAAACCTGTCTGTGAATTAATTGATAAAAAATAACTCACATTTTGTCCATCTAAAATGTGTAGTTTCAACATAATTTATTTTCAAGAGAAGTCCACTTGAAAAATGGGTACGAATAATCAAATTCAATAAACAAAACTGCGATTCTGGCATTATTCTTTGAGTATTTTTGCAGAAACTAAAATATTTTTAAAAAAACCTGTACGTGGATGAAATGATGAAAAATCACTCACATTTTGGCCATCTAAAATGTGTAGTTTTAACATAATTTATTTCCAAGAGAAGTCCACCTCAAAAAAGGGTATGAATTTTCATATTCAATAAACAAGAGTGCGATTCTCGCATTATTCTTTGAGCATTTTTGCAGAAACTAAAACATTTTTACAAAAACCTGTACGTGAATGAATTGATGAAAAATCACTCACATTTTGGCCATTTAAAATGTGTAGTTTCAACATAATTTATTTGCAAGAGTAGTACACCTCAAACATGCGTATAAATTTTCAAATTCAATAAAGAAAAGTGCGTCTCTCACATTATTCTTTGAGTGATTCTGCAGAAAGTTATACATTTTTACGAAAACCTGTCCATGAATGAATTGATGAAAAATCACTCACATGTTGGCCATCTAAATTGTGTAGTTTCAACATACTTTATTTGCAAGAGAAGTCCACCTCAACGATGGGTATAAATTTTCAAATTCAACAAGGAAAATTGCGTTTCTCGCATTATTCTTTGAGTATTTCTGCAGAAAGTTATACATTTTTACGAAAACCTGTCCATGGATGAATTGATGAAAAATCACTCACATTTTGGCCATTTAAAATGTGTAGTTTCAACATAATTTATTTTCAAGAGAAGTCCACCTCAAATATGAGAATAAATTTTGAAATTCAATAAAGGAATGTGCGTGTCTCGCACTATTCTTCGAGTATTTTTGCAGAAATTTATAAATTTTTACGAAAACCTGTCCATGGATGAATTGATTAAAAATCACTCACATTTTGTCCATATAAAATATGTAGTTTTCATCATAATTTATTTCCAAGAGAATTCTACCTCAAAAATGGGTATGAATTTTCATATTCAATAAACAAGAATGCGATTCTCGCATTATTCTATGAGTTTTTTTGCAGAAAATAAAACATTTTTACAAAAACCTGTAATTGATGAAAAATCACTCACATTTTGTCCATCTAAAATGTGTAGTTTGAAGATAATTTATTTTCAAGAGAAGTCCACCTCAAAAATGGGTATGAATTTTCAAATTCAATAAACAAAAGTGCGATTCTGGCATTATTCTTTAAGTATTTCTGCAGAAAGTAAAACATTTTTGACAAAAACAGTCCATGGATGAATGGATTAAAAATCAATCACATTTTGTCCACATAAAATTTGTAGTTTTCAACATAATTTATTTCCAAGAGAAGTCTACCTCAAAAATGGGTATGCATTTTCATATACAATAAACAAGAGTGCGAATCTCGCATTATTCTTTGAGTATTTCTGCAGAAAGTTATACATTTTTACGAAAACCTGTCCATGGATGAATTGATAAAAAAATCACTCACATTTTTTCAATCTAAAATGTGTAGTTTTCAACATAATTGATTTCCAAGAGAAGTCCACCTCAAAAATGGGTATGAATTTTCAAATTCAATAAACGAAAGTGCGATTCTCGCATTATTCTTTGAGCATTTTTTCAGAAACTAAAACATTTTTACAAAAACCTGTATGTGGACGAATTGATGAAAAATCACTCACATTTTGGCCATCTAAGATGTATAGTTTTAACATACTTTATTTCCAAGAGAAGTCCACCTCAAAGATGGGTATAAATTTTCAAATTCAATAAAGAAAATTGCGATTCTCACATTATTCTCTGAGTATTTTTGCAGAAACTAAACAATTTTTACAAAAAACTTTGCGTGGATGAATTGATTAAAAATCACTCACATTTTGGCCATCTAAAATGTGTAGTTTCAACATACTTTATTTGCAAGAGAAGTCCACCTCAACGATGGGTATAAATTTTCAAATTCAATAAGGAAAATTGCGTTTCTCGCATTATTCTTTGAGTACTTCTGCAGAAAGTTATACATTTTTACGAAAACCTGTCCATGGATGAATTGATGAAAAATCACTCACATTTTGGCCATATAAAATATGTAGTTTTCATCATAATTAATTTCAAAGAGAATTCTACCTCAAAAATGGGTATGAATTTTCATATACAATAAACAAGAGTGCGAATCTCGCATTATTCTTTGAGTATTTCTGCAGAAAGTTATACATTTTTACGAAAACCTGTCCATGGATGAATTGATAAAAAAATCACTCACATTTTTTCAATCCAAAATGTGTAGTGTTCAACATAATTTATTTCCAATAGAAGTCCACCTCAAAAATGGGTATAAATATTCAAACTCAATAAAAAAAAATGCAAATGTCTCATAATTCTTTGAGTACATCTGCAGAAAGTAAATCATTTTTACGGAAACCTGTCTGTGAATGAATTGATAAAAAATAACTCACATTTTGTCCATCTAAAATGTGTAGTTTCAACGTAATTTATTTTCAAGAGAAGCCCACCTCAAAAATGGGTATGAATTTTCAAATTCAATAAACGAAAGTGCGATTCTCGCATTATTCTTTGAGCATTTTTTCAGAAACTAAAACATTTTTACAAAAACCTGTACGTGGACGAATTGATGAAAAATCACTCACATTTTGGCCATCTAAGATGTATAGTTTTAACATACTTTATTTCCAAGAGAAGTCCACCTCAAAGATGGGTATAAATTTTCAAATACAATAAAGAAAATTGCGATTCTCACATTATTCTCTGAGTATTTTTGCAGAAACTAAAAAATTTTTACAAAAAACTTCACGTGGATGAATTGATTAAAAATCACTCACATTTTATCCATCTAAAATGTGTAGTTTCAACATAATTTATTTTCAAGAGAAGTCCACTTGAAAAATGGGTACGAATAATCAAATTCAATAAACAAAACTGCGATTCTGGCATTATTCTTTGAGTATTTTTGCAGAAACTAATACATTTTTACAAAAACCTGTACGTGGATGAATTGATGAAAAATCACTCAC
>CAKNYM010029002.1:0-14461 GCA_932195095.1 Andricus curvator | reverse complement strand
AATTTACCACCACCCCGAACTCTTAGAGTGGAGTAGAGACTCTTGGTGGGAGAGACGCAGCGAGCGGTCCACACGTGCTAAGAGCTGGACTTGAGAAATTTCCCCTCGCTGCCGACCTCTGATTTAGATACCTAGGGGTATCGAAATGTACATTCTATTATCTTATTTTGCAACTTAAGTGTAGCTAGCGAAACCGGAAAATGACATTGCATTTAGTGGACAAAAGATTATTTCTATGAAAGAAAGTCTTAAATCTTAAACGTATAAAAATAGGCACCATTTTTTTTATTTTGTTTTTTATATTTAAAAAAAATTTTTAATTTATTTCCTTCATTTAAAATAACGAAAATATTTTTAATTGTCGAAAACAATCACGAAAAATAAAAATCCCAAATTCCAGGATATCCTACATTTAAATTGATCGAATTACATCATTTCTAAGTTAATGAATTGAAGCAAATTCTAAGATTCAAATAAGGACCCCACACAAATCCACCGAGACCTTTTTTTACATACATACAATTCTTTCGCATATATTAAAAGTAAATTCCATTGAACGTAAAACAAAGTAAAATTGAAAGTAATCTTTTTTCTTTTTACAAATAATAAAAAATTAAAAAATTTTATTTATAAAATAATAAAATACAGTTTTTGCTTTGTAGACAATATTCCTTTTAAAATAAAATAATTATTTAGCTCTAAAAATTGGGAAGACGTGCATTCATTTTTTTAAACAGTTTTGAAGACTAAAGTATTTGTTAATGGGATAAAAAATTTATAAATAATAAATAATTTACTAAGATTATTTTTTTACATTTCAGCTTTAAAATTAATTTCAGGTAATTCTCCTATTTAATATTGAAATTAATATACCCTGCCTCTGTCCATCACATAAATTTTAAAATAGAAATTATGTACCCTGGTTCTTCGTTTTCCTATTGACAACATGGAAATTAAGCATTTTTCCCTGTACACAGTTTAATCAAACCTCATTTGTGATCTATTTCAGATCATTCCTATGAAAGTACATAGAAATTGTGATATTTATAAGAATTAATTACATTCGATTTATTATTTCTTTATTTATATACCGTACCAATCTTATTCTCAATCACAGACTGAAGTATAATAAACATAAAACGAAGTTATAATTTTCAAACATAAGAAGAAGATAAAGTAGATAAAAGTAGATTTTACAATGAAATAAAAATATTCCCGGTCATAAATAAAATTCTCGGGTTTATCACGGTTTTTCCTAGTTAAAAAAATTCCCGGGTTTTCCCCAATCTGATCGACTTTGATATTATTTATTCCTATATTGATTTTTCTGTAATACTTTAATACTCATTTTCTATTAAAAATAATTATTGATTTATATATTAACTACAAAATAATTAAATTTCAAAATTAAAAAAGAAAAATATCATTAAAAATAATCAAATGCCCATTTTACACTCTCATGAGTGAAAAATTTAAATTTCGTGAAGAATCTTTTTATATTATAATTTATATACTTATTTTTATATAATTATTTTATAATAATTTATATATTATTTTAAACAATAACGATAATAAAACAGTAGACCCATTTCTGTAACAGGCTATATGTATAGTGTAAGGCTTTCTCTCCTGTAAATCATTATTTATTTATTTATTCATTAAGTATAGATATACAAGTCATTAAAGGTTTTATGAAGTGTTTATAAGAAATAACAAAGCTGTAATTTTCAAAATTTCATACACATTCTATTTTCCTTGATAAAATATTATAAATATTGAATATTTAATTCAATTAAAATTTAAGAAAGTATTATAATGCAAAAAAGTTTTAAATCTTTTTAAAAAAAGTCTTAAAACTTTTAAAAATGGTTTAAAATAGGAATATCGACTATTATAGTTTCATAGTTTTCATGCTTCTTTAAGAAAATATCATTAAAAGAAAAGATGATTATTTTACCGAATTAAAAATATATATAAATTATTATCATTCTAAATTCACAATATTTAAAATCAATTAAAAACTGAAATACAAAATTTGAAAATTGAAAACCACTTGAGGCTTGAGAATGATATATATTATCAATCTAACCTCAATTTTTCTTATAAACTATATTCCTTATATTACAAATTTGAAAAAAAGTACAAGCATACCTTGCGAAAAAATCTTTACATTGTACCATGTAAAATCATTTTTTCTAGAATAAAGCACTGATGAGGACCCCCACCTGGGTCGAAACGTCTGTTTAACTTGTAAAAAATCAAGCATTTCTTATTTCTGGATCCTAAAGCCAATCACAACATCAACTACGAAGAATCTATTCTATAATAATACCTGAAAAACATAAGCATCATGTTTTAAAACTTTTTAAGCTTTTTTGAGGTTGTCAAGCTTTGTTTGTAAACAAAAGTCGACCCTAACCTCCAAATCCTCCAATCCTCGGCAATCCTCGGCAATCCTCGGCTTCAACGCCGAACCCATCTTCGTGGCTGACCCGAAGCCGCAACCGAAATCAAACGAAAGAGCACGAAGGAGACAGTGAAATCATCCGAACCGACAAATTTTCGTTGCCGCGGAGCGTGGAATCAAGTGACGAAGTGGGGACACACCGACACGCGGCGTTTACGTGTGTTGCCCCCACACGGGAGTCGTGGTGGGGGCCGCCAGCTCCCACAAGCTGTGAACACTGTCGCTCAGCCCCCTCTTGGTCGCACGTGCATGTGTGCGTTCATCGTTCTCGCGTTCCTCCGGCTTTGTATCAGGTAGATTTGGACTAATCTCAGTCTTGTCTTCTTTGTGGAACGTTAAGGTTCCTTCGTCGTCCGTCTCTATTTCTCCTTTCAATCCCGCTTTTCGTCCTATTGCTGCTATCTCTCTGACTCTTTTTGTATTTTCGTTAGCGAGGTTTCCTACATTTAGTTTTAAAGACCTGATTTCGGAAAAAAATGTTTACCAGCACCTGTTACGTAGTCAGTGTGGTAAGGGGGATGGCTCCGGCTCCATCATTAGAACTAGTCTCAGACATAGTTGCTCTTGTGGGGGTTTAAACATCTCATAGGCCGATGTGCAGTCGACACCTGGGGTATTAACCTCGGTCCATTTCCTAATCCTCCGCAATGCTTGCGCGAAAAACTGCTGGAATACCAGTGTGCAATGTGTGTATTTATCGTCGTTTGTTTCGAGTGTTGGGTGTGTGATCGCGTTCGCGTATAAATTGTGTTGTTTTGGCCTTTGTCCTTTATACTTTGGCTTCATGCAATCGCTCTACTGCAAGTACAAAATGAAGTTTCGAGTCAGTTTTGTTTTTATTGAAGGTGGCAGTGCTCTGGAGCACCAGGAGTATACCAAGCATCCTATTCTGGTCGTTAAATTTCACCTTGCCGTTTCTATTCTGGCTAGGCCAAAACTTTTCCCTGTCGGCTCTTTCCTTTTGATAATTCGAGTGGATGGCCGTGGACTTCCTTCTCTTCTTATCTGGAATCGGGCGTTCTAGGTGCTGACCTATCAGTTCCGTTGCTGATGCTATGGTGCGTTTCTATGCTGCGTTGTGCCTTTGTAGATAGGCTGTTGCATCCTCCGCCTGGTTGCGAGCCTCGTTCAGTTTTATGAATTTCGGAAATCAAGAGTTTTACGTTGTGTAGTGGCTACTAAATTCACCAACTAGTTCTAACTCTAGTTTCGTACTTTTTGTTTTTTAACAAGATTGGTCACAATGATAGGCTTCTTTTGATATATCGTTGAGGCACTATCCTAGTAGGATCGCCAAAATATTACGTGGTAAATAATGAAAGTTTAATTTTCATAGAGAACTGAATTGCAGACAGCAATTCAGGACGTCTTCATTACTCTAAGGCTAGAAGAGAACTGACAACAGGCCGTGGTAACTCAATGCATTAGGAGTGCTCGCGTTTATTCGACGTTGGCGCCATCAAACGAGACCGCAGGTTTTCAAGATACGATAATAGATGCTTGAGGTTATATCCAGATGATTTGTAGATAACTTAATTAAAAACTTGATAAATTGGAAAAAAACCTAATAGAAAACCAAATAGAAATACATAAATAATTACTGGAATAATTATTTACGTATTTCTGTTTGTTCTTCTATTGGTTTTTTTCATAAAAAGGCGTTTTAAGGAAAAACGAAAGATAATGGAAGTACGTTTGAGCGCAGTTTTTATTTAAAACGTGTAATCAATTTTATGAATGAAAGTTCGTAAATAATACTGCTCCCTCTCTTAGTTTTTTTAACTGTGTTCTGCCACGATAATCATCAGGCCGAAAATGATGACAACAAATTATATATCGTCTCTCAAGGTGTATTTACACGCTCTGTCTGCTGGTCGTCAGCCAGCCAACATATCGAAATATTCATTCACACTTCCGGCAAATTCAGTGCAAATATAGTAAGATTTTAGTTATCTTCCAATGAGTTTCAGAAGATAACTAAAATATTACTATATTTCACTGAATTTTCCGGAGGTGTCAATGAATATTTCGATATGTTGGCTGGCTGACGACCAGCAGACAGAACCTTGAAACACTTCTTTACAGGTTAGGTTGTGTAAATTCGGAAATGTGTTGACGTTCGGTAAACAACGAAGGAGTAAGAGAGATAGATGAAACACGGTCCCCTCAGCGACGTGTAGCGGGGTAAAGGTATTCGCACAAGAAAATCCTTTGCAGTGCGCTGGAGACGTCTCACGGACGTGTCGTCCGAGCACAAACTCATAACGCCAACCAATCGCGTGCAACCTGTCGTGCTGCTGCCTTCCGAGCGGTGACGCACGCAAGTACCTCGCTACTTAAACTAGTTCGCAACGCACTTCAGTAAGTGCTGCCACGGACCGTAACAGCACGGCAGGTTGCACGTGATTGGTTGGCGTCATGTGTTCGTGCGCGGACGGCACGTTCGTGAGACTTTACCAGCCCACTGCAACGGATTTTCTTGTGCGAACACCTTAAGACATACAGAGCCATCTAACGAGCCCGCAAAACAGGACCAGAATATGTGCAGTCGCGGTTGCCTATAGTCACGAAGTAATAGTAAGGAGAAACCAAAGATATTATTAAGCCTAGATGCGGCACGGGGTGTCAGAGTGGGGGAACTATATATATATAGGACATCACATTTTCTGCCATATCGAGGTGCTGCCCTCACCGTACTACGAAGTCGAGAGCTGGTTTTCTCATTCTTCGTAAAATATGACGGTAAAGCAGTTGAAAGATTTTTTGAGGTTAGAAAAGTTTGACATGTATCGCTTCATAAACAAAACACCGCACTTCCGAATATAATAATTATTAGTGCAATGTCTAGGCACACCGAAATTACATATTTGGAATAAATAATTAAAAATTAATAATGACAGAAGCACTGATATCATGTTAATAAATAAATTGAATTTTGAAAGTAATACCCTGAAAAAGATAATTATGTTTATATTTTTGTTAAATATTATTATAATTTCTAATACGTTCATGTTTCTATAAATGATAGATACGATTTTTTAAATTATAATTTTTTGCACTTTGAAGTTTAATTTTTATTATTAGTCTGAACCGAAATTTGAGTACATTTAAGAATGTACACAATTTTTGCAAATCTGAAGATTGAGACAGGTTTTTTGCATAGTCTTTCAAACAAATTACAAAAAACGCTCTCAAAAATCGAATTTTTAATTTAAAAAGAAAAACTAAGACGAAATTTCGAGATAAATCAGGGCTCAAAAAACTTTTCTTTGATAAATATTTTTTGAAATTAAAATGATCAAATTAGATTAAACATTTTTTAAAATTCATAATGACAATAATTGAAAAAAATATATATTTCTGGATGAAAATTTTTGGTTGAAAATGTACATAGTATTTTTTTAAATTACAACAAAAATGTTCTCAAAAATCGAATAGTTAATTTTAAAAAAACTTCGAGATAAATTAGTGCTGATTTGAATCCTGCAAAGTTTGTTCAGAAAATATTATTAGGTTCGAAGAAATTTTACGGAGAAATTTTTGTTCTGTTTGAGGCGCACGTGTTATTACATTCATTTGTTTATACGATTTTTATTTTAACTTCAAACAATAATTCAATAAAAAATCTAAATATTAAACAAAAATTTCTTTGATAGAAAAATATTTTATTATGGTAGGCTTCCGTTTCCAGTACCGATAGAGGTTACACGGTGTTTTTTGAGTGCGATCATTTTTTGGCTGGGGAGAAGTGAAAAGTTGAGTAAGTACGGTGAGGGTGTGGAGAGTGAGGGGACTGGAGTGAAAGTGCAAGTGTGAATGAAGGGAGCGGTAGAAAGTGCGAATTTAATGAAAAACAGATAAAAATTGACAAGAGTTGATTTTGAGGTTAGGTTCGTTTCGGCGGGACACTAGGTTTTTTGGAAGAGGGTGCGAGTTCGAAGGGTGTGAAGGGGGAAGGAGTAGAGGTGGCCGCACATTGCCAAAAGAAACCAGGATAAGAGGGTGAGTTTTGGGTAAGTTTTTGAAAGTTTGGGGTTGTGAGAAAAAGTGACGGGTGGGGAAGGGAGGAGACAGGAGTGGGAGAGTAGAGGCTAATGGTCGGTTAACACGTAATAGCAGCATGCCGGTTACGCGAAGTCCACAGGGTGAAGCCAATAGAGATAGCGAGAGAAAAGAGAGAGAGGATAGCGTAGCTGACGAGGCAAGCAGTGAGGGGAGTGCAGATGATACGTTCGCTACGCCTTTGAACCCCGTAGCAACGGCAGAGTCGAGTCGAGGAAGGGGCCATAAGCGCGGGAGGCCCACTAAATTAGAAAGATTTAGATCAAGAAGTTCGGGGTCGAGAGATCTTCTTCGCAGGTGGCAACAGTCGGCGAGCGCGATTAGCAGCGAGAGCGTGAATAGCGAAGGGGAAAAAACGGGGGACGATAAAAGGAAAAGGGAACGTATGGGCGAAGATGCGGAGAGGGGCAATGAAATTAAAAAAGTTAAAACAAAGAAAAGAATACCGGATAGAGATAGGGATGAAGGGAATATGTTGGCAAAATTAGAAGCTCTTATAAAGGGGTTTAGAGAGGAGACTTGCGGAAGATTGGATGAGGCTTGCGAAAGGCTGAATGAGATGCAGAGGCAAGGGGAGGGGGTAAAAGACGAAGTAAGAAAAGTGAGACAAAAGTGGGAAGAATGGGATGAATTATGGAAAGGAGAGAAAGAGAAGGTGTGGAACAAATTGGAAAGCATAGAGAATAGACAGAGAGAGAATGAGGAGGATAGAAAAAGGGATATGAAATTGCTAGAAGAGAGAGTGAGCAGACTAGAACTAAGGAATGAGCAGAAGGTTGAAGAGAAAGGCAGTTTGTACGAAGCGAGAGAGTGTGAGGTGGTTAGGCAGGAGCAGAATGAAAGGTGGCGCTTGAGACTCATTGAGGTTGAAAGAAGAATGGAAGAAGAAGAGAGAGTGAAGAGGAAAAGGAATATAATAGTGAAGGGATTGAAAGTGGATAGTGAAAAGGAAGAAGAAGAGATTGGGAAGCTGATGAGAGACATCGGCGCGCAAGTTAGAGTAGAAGGTGTAAGAAGACAAGGAGGGAAGGAAGAGGGGAAAGAATGTCTGTTTTTAGTGAAATTAGGGAGTGAGGAGGATAAACATGAAGTTATGGAGAAGAAGAAGTTATTGAAAGGGAGAAAAGAAAGAATCGAAGGAGATCTGACGTGGCGGGAAAGGAGAAGAAAGTGGATAATCGACCGAAAGGCATGGACTGAGAGGAGTAAAGGTAATAGGGTAAGGATAGGGAGAGATAGGATATAGGTAAACGGAGATATCTGGATTTGGGACGATGAAATAGAAGATCTGAGGGAGGGTAGGAAATGGGTAATGAATAAAGGGGACAAGACAGAGGAAAGGGGGAATGCAAGTCTCACGGGGGGGTTTTAAAACGACGAGAGGACTTGAATGCAAGGAAGAAAGGTGATAAATGCAATAAGGGCGACGTGAAAGTAGCGTTCTGGAACGTTTCAGGACTAAAAAACAAGGACAAAGGATTTTGGGGAGAATTGCAGAAGTGGGATGTGATAATGATGAGTGAGACGTGGGTAGATGAGAAAGAATGGAAAGGCATGAAAAGAATATTACCGAAAGCATATGAGTGGAAGATGCAAGCAGCGAGAAAGGAGCATTTAAAAGGGAGAGGAATGGGTGGCATGGTGTCAGGGGTAAGAAAGGAACTGGTGGTAGAGGAAGAAAAGGGAGAGTATGTAGAAGAAAAGGACGGAACAATGGTTAGAAGAATAAAATTAGGAAAAGTTATTATGGATGTAGTATGCGTGTACAGAAGAAGAGGCGAAGAGGGAGGAGGGAGAACAATAAGGAAATGGACAGAGGAAAAAGATGAGAGGTTGGTCCTAATAGGGGGGGACTTGAATGCATGGACCGGGGAACAAGGAGGAGAGGTATGGGATAGTGAAAAGGAGATGTTCATGAGAAATTCAAAGCAAAAAGAAACGGACCGGGAGGGTAGGAGGCTTCTGGACTTGTTGGGAGAAGCGGGATGGTTCATTTGTAACGGCAATACCAAGGGGGATGAAGAAGGGGAATATACGTACGCGGGTATAGGAGATACCGTCATAGATTACATTCTGGCAGAAGAAAGAATAAGGAAGTTGATGGTTAAAATGGAAGTGGGCGACGTGATAGGCTCAGAACACTTTCCGGTGATCGCGACAATAAGAGGTGGTAGACCAAAGCGAGGTAGGGGAAAGAGGGAAGGAAATAGGGAAAATAAATTCAAAATGGGCACTTGGGGGGAGGAAAAGTTAAGAGAACTTAGAGACAAAATAGAAAACGAGGAAATAGCATGTTTGGAAGAGGAAGGAGTAGACAAGCTGCTAGAAAATCTCAAAGGAGTGATTGATAAAGTAAGTGAAGAGGTGAGACCAAGAGAAGAAGAAGGGGGGTTTAGGAGAGGTTGGTGGGACGATGAATGCAGGGAAAGTAAAGATAGGATGAAGGAAAGTGTAAGAAAATGGAGGAAAGGGGAAATGGAAAAAGGAGAACTCAAAAGGAGAAAGAGAGAACACGAAAAAATGATAAAGGAGAAAAGACAGAAAGAGAAAGAAAGGTACATGAAAGAGGTAGAGAAAGCTGTAAAGGAAGGGAGGGAATGGGAAGTGATAAACAGGGAAAGAGGGGGAAGGAAGGGCATAAATGAAGAAATAGGAATGAAAGAGTGGACGAAGCACTTCAAGGGACTGTTAGGAGGGGTGGAAAATAGGGTAAAGGGAGAAGGAAGAAAAGCGGTAGAGCGAGACGAGGACAGCGCAAACGAGATTAGTAGGGTAGAGGTGAATGAGGCGATTGATCGGTTGAAAAGAAATAAGGCAACAGGAGAAGATGGCTTAGAAAATGAAGCACTGAAATATGGGGGATTAGGAGTGAGAGAAGAGATGTGGAAGATTTGCAATAAGGTATGGAAAGGAGAAGGGTGGCCGGAAGAATGGAAGACAGGGCTGGTAGTACCGTTGATTAAGAAAGGAGAGGGAAAAAGGGCAGAGGAATATAGAGGGATCACACTCATGTCGGTGGGATATAAAATTTATGCGGAAGTGCTTAGACGGAGGTTAGAAAGACAGGTGGAAGAAAAAGGAAGTATACCACACAATCAAACGGGTTTTAGAAAAGGGATGGGAACCATAGATAACATCTACGTGCTCAACTATCTACTCAATAGGAACCTAGGGCGAAAGAAAGGAAAACTAGTTGCACTGTTTGTCGATTTTAAGGCAGCATTTGACTCAGTTAACAGGAGGGTGTTATGGGCAGCCATGAAAGAGAGAGGAGTAGACGAAGGATTAATAGAGAGGATAAAAGAAATATTCGTGGAAACTAAGATAAGGGTGAAGATAGGAGATAAGAAAGGAGAGGAATTCTGGACAGGAAGGGGCCTCAGGCAAGGGTGTCCGTTGAGCCCACTTCTGTTTAGTATTCTTCTGGCAGATTTAGAGGAGAAGTTGGAGAGGAAAGGGAAAGGGGGAACAACGTTAGGAACAGGCAAAGTGTACTCACTAGCATATGCAGATGATGTAGTGCTAGTAGCGGATGATGAAAGAGGTATGAATCTGTTGATGAGAGTATTCGAAGACTATGTGAGAGAAAAGGGTTTAACTGTGAATGTGAACAAGACTAAGATGATGTGTTTCAGAAATAAAAGGGGAAGATTAGAGTATGATTGGAAGATAAATGGCGTGGTGGTGGAGTTGGTGGATGAGTTTTGCTACCTAGGATTTTGGTTCGAAACTAGAGGAGGAAGTGACCTGCAGGTGAGAAAGAGATTAGAATGCGCGAGTAAAGTAATGGGACAAGTATGGGGTATAGGAAAAAGAAGGTTTAAGGATGACTGGAAGATGAGAGTATGGATGTTTGATGTATTAGTATGGTCAGTGTTAAGCTATGGAGTGGAAATGTGGGGATGGAAAGAACATAAGAGAGTGGAAAGTTTGCAGGAGAGATTTTTGAGATGGGTTATGGGAGTGAGTTTTAATTGTCCAGGTTATATGCTGAGGGAAGAAATAGGACGGGAAAAAATGGTGGTGAGGCAAGTGAAAAGAGCTTGGAACTTTGAAGAGAAACTAAGAAGGGGAGAAGGAAGCAAAATTGCACAAGCGTGTGCCCGGGAGGTTATGGATAAAGAGAGAAGGGGCAACGTGGGATGTTCAAAATGGGAGGATGAGAGATATGTAATGAGGTTTGAATGTGGTATGCAAGTTAGGGGCAAAGAGTGGAAGGAAATAGAGGAAGACATTAAGGCAAGACAAGGGGAGGAAAGATGGGGGAAAATCGCTGATTCAAGGTACAACAGCTGGTATAGAATGGTGAAGATGCAGGAGGAGCCAGAGTACCTGCAAAAGATTAAAAAGGAAAGCAAATGGAATAGAGTGGTGAGATTCAGAATGGGAGAGGGTGTAAGAGCATGTAGGTATTGGATGGATGAAGAAGAGAATGTGTGTAGAGTATGTAAGTATGAGCAGGAAACATGGTTGCATGTGTTAGAGAGGTGTACAGGTGACGAAGGGGGAGGGGAGAGCATAGAAGAGAGAATTAAATGGATTCTGAATGAAAACGGTCAGGGGGAGGAATGGATGAAGAAGCTGGAAGAGCGGAGGGAGAGAGCTGGTGGCACAGGGTAGGGAAAAAGCCAAAAAATGACTCCTAAAGAAGGAGAATTACGAAGTAGTGTTGCGGAGTAGAATCCAATTATGAGATTGTTAGTGGTAAGAGGAAATGGAAGCCCAGGGCAAAGTCGCAAGCGTTTAGATATAAGAAAAATAAGTTAAGACGATATGTAGCGAATAGTTCATAAGATAGTATAAGGCTTGATTGTAAGAATACATGTAATGGTTATGTAAAGACTCTCAAACCCGTAAAAGGGAGAGAGTATAAATAAATAAAGAACTATTTTATTATGGTATTTTTAATAAATAAATAATATTTATTAAGAAAAAATTTTTTAATTATTAAAATTCTACAATTTTATAATTAAGGAATATTCTAGTTCGGATATTTTATAATCAGACAATTTTATGTCGGGAATTTTCAAATTCGGTAATATTATAAACTCTTCGGGAATTTTCCAATTCGGAAATTTTATCGTTTTTGGAATGTTATTATACGGGAATTTTACAGTGTCAAGAATTTTATTTTTGAGGATTTTAATGTCGTCCCTAGAAGTACAGCAAATTTTCAGAATTTGAAATTTGCTATTTCATAGAATTATTTTCTTCACTTGTGGTTTTATCATTTTTTCAAGCATGCGTGGAATTTTTAAGTATGAAAATACACTAGAGAAAAAATTGACAATTACATACAATTTGGCATTAAATACCAAATCCCGAATTTTGAAAATTTGCTGTAATTCTTATTTCGATCCTGGATCTTGTCGATTTTCCTACTGTATTTTTTTTTAAATTTATTATACAAGCATTTTTAAACCACAAATTCTTATTTATCTTATCTCATTAAATACAAAAATTAAAAAATTCACTGTATATCCAATTTTTATTCCTGGATATTGGCGATTTTTTTCCTGGTGCATTTTGGTCACTGGAAAACGAGGGTGAATTAAATAGGAATTATCTCTTAGAAAATAACTGTTTAAAACCCAAAAAAATAGATACTTTTTTGACCTCTAGGTATTGACCTCTGCAAACAAGAAATTTTTTTAACATTTTTTTAGCGCGAATAACCAAAGTGTATGCAAAGATATTATATATCTTTGCTGTACATATGTCTATCGATTCCCAAAAAGTTCAGTTATTGGTACTGAAATTTCAGTACACACAACAATGATTTAAATTTCCCCAATATTCTGTCACTAATATATCGCTAAATTGTTGTGCAGATTTCAATTTTAATTTGTATTCTTCTCAATTTTGTATTTAATATAATTTCTATTTTAATATAGTTCAATATGTTATTTGAAAGACCCGACGTTCGTCCTTCTAATATCTTGTAGATTTTTCTATTAAAGAATAAATCTTATGCAAGTTTCATTGTTTAAAAATAAGTAAGATCTAAAACTTTTATTTTCAATTAAATATGAGTCTGATACTTTCAATGAAAATCGAGTGGTTTTATTTCTACAAGTCTATTTCTACTGAAAGTATTAGAGTCTTATTTAATTGAAAATAAAAATGTTAAGTCTTACTTAGTTTTAAGCAATGAATCTTGAATCAGATTTATTCTTTAATAGAAAAATCTATAAGATATTATAAGAAGAAACGACAGATTTTTCAAAAAAAAATCTTGAACTATATTAAAATAGGAATTATATTAAATATAAAATTTACAAGAATAAGAAATTTTAATTTAATTAAAATTTAATTAAAAAACTAAACATTAAATATTTGAGGGGAGTTAACCACATGCAATTTTTATCTTTATCAGAATTTAAAACTTCAAAGAAATCCAAACAGATTATAATTAATTCAAAGTATTCAAAGAATCCCAAAAAAAATCAAAGTCAAATTATAGGGTGCATCTCAGCAACTAAGGCTTCGATTATGATATTACTAACAAAAAAAATGGTGTGTCGTTGACAAGAATGTTCTTAAACGGTTTTTATGTTATCATTACCCCAAAGTAAAATTGTGAAAGTCCTAGGACCCAATGTTTGGCCAGTTTTGAGAAAACATACTTTCAAGTTTTCAGGACCATGAGACACATCGTTTGTCGCCAATTTATAGACTTGAGAAATATCCTCTTCCAACTTGGCCGAAATTCCAGGCGGTAGCGCAACTGGTTTTTATACGTAAGGTTCAGGGCTGAATTCCCGCTGCTTGTAGTTTTTTCCAGTTTTTAAAATATTTTTATCAGAAAAAATATCAATATATTCAATTCCCTTCTAATAATTATTTTCATTTATGCAAACATTAATATTTTAAATGCTTTTTTCAATGAAAGACTCACTTCTTCGAAATATTGTCGTTATTTCTAAAAAAATCTTTTCCATGAATTAATTAATTTATTTATCAATAATTCATATTTTTATATTATTTTATTTTTTTTTATTCACACAGAGAACACACTACCGGGCGCTCCCTTGTAAGATATATATTTTTGTGAATAATCCTAGTCGATTATATCTCAGTAGTATAACTATGTTTAAAAATGTGTATTTTTGTTTTTTTAGAACTTTATAAGTGAGCAATTGAAGTATAATTAAATGTTTCATCGGTAACATGTCCCCAAATACAAATTCGGAAACTGAAATTAAGCAAAAGAATTCCAAAGAATTAAAAAGAATTCAATAATTTGTTGCGAACCGTAAAATGCCCGGGAATTTTTTTCCTCGATTAAAACGGCCATCTGAATTTCTTAGCCTTCTTAAAATTATTATATTCATTGGTATTTTCCTGTAAAAATACGGGTAGTTCTACTTTTTCATACTTGTGCAAAATTTCCGACCAAGGATTGAAAAAATTTTTAATTTGATTTGTTTCTTCAAATTAATTTTTGTGTAACTTTTGTGATAACATAGAAAAACCATCCAATTAGGGGTTTTAACGGTTTAAAAATGGTGTTTCATTTTTTTCATAGAGTCCTCTAATAAGTAAAGGTAAAAAAAATTGATAGAACCAAAAATATGTACTTCATAGAGATGAACAACTTTTATTGAAATAATTTTCCAATACCAGTAACAATCTTGAAGTAAATCAAGAAAAACATGTCTTTCCCGGTTTTTCGGGTTCACATTTTATATAGCTGGTTTTTAGGTAAGAAGGTGAAGAGTAGGATCACAGGGTCTTTTCTTTTCTCAAATTATTAATTTACGCTACGCCCGATAACTGATATAACCCCTCGTATTAGCCCTTATGTAAAACTTACTTTTAGACATATTAAATAGGATGATTTTTCACGAAAATAGGGTAATGATATGGTGGAATAAATTCTTTCAAATACAATTAATGTAAATACCATATTGAGTGCAATATGAAACACTT
>CAKNYM010028991.1:582-31100 GCA_932195095.1 Andricus curvator | reverse complement strand
TGGAGGGGGGAGGGATTCCCACGAGGGTGGAGAGAAGGGTTAATAGTGCCTCTGTATATGAAAGGAGATAGGGATAGGCAGGAAAATTATAGGGGGATTGCGCTAATGAATACGGCGTATAAAGTATACGCGATGGTGGTGGCGGAGAGGCTGCGGAAGGATGTCGAGGGGAAAGGAATATTGCCAGAGACGCAGGCGGGCTTTAGGGCAGGTAGGAGTACTATCGATAATATCTACGTTCTGCAGCACGTGGTGGATAGAGAATTAGCGAAGAAGGGGTCGAGAGTGTACGCGTTTTTTGTGGATCTAAAAGGCGCGTTTCCGTCGGTGGATAGGGGGAGGTTGTGGGAGGCGATGGAGGAGAGGGGAGTGGAGATAAGGTAAGAGGAGGACAGGGGATTTCGGAGGGAATCTGGATGGACAGGGGGTTAAGACAAGGGTGTCCGCTTAGCCCAACGCTTTTTGCGATTTTAATTGCGGATATGGAAAGTAAGCTGGAGGCCGGAGTGGTAGGAGGAGTCAGGATAGGAGGGGTTAGAATTTGGTCGCTAGCGTATGCAGATGACAATGATGAAGAGGTTGAGAAGATACCTGGATAAGAACAGGTTAGAACTGAATGCGGAAAAGTCCAAGGTTATGATTTTCAGAAAAGGAGGTGGAAGGGATAAGGAAGGGGAGTGGAAGTGGAAGGGAAAGGCGGTGCAGGCGGTGAAAGAGTTTGTAAATAGGATACAGGAGAGATATGTAAAGTGGACACTGGGGCTGGCAAGGAACACGCCTAATTATATTGTCAGGAGGGAGACGGGGAGAACGAGTGTAGGGATTCTAGCGGGGAGTCGAGCGTGTAAATATGAGGAGAAATTTTTGGAAGCGGGGGGAAGTAAGCTGGTTAGGGAGTGTTGGTGGGAGAAGGAGAACAGGAGAGGGGGTGGGAAGATGGAGGTTGAAAGAGAAAGGTATTTTAGAACGAATGGACTGCAGATGGATGAAGTGCGAAGGATGCATGAGGAAGAAAAGAAGGTATATAAGTTGGTTAAGAAAAACAGCATGTAGAGAGAGAAGACAGCAGGGGAAGAGAGAATAAGAGAGACAAGGTTTAATGGGAACTATGTGTGGATTATGCCAAGGGCGAGAGCGCAATATTTGTGTGAGAAAGGAGAGAAAGGAAGTCAGGAG
This sequence comes from Andricus curvator, assembly GCA_932195095.1. NCBI lineage: Eukaryota > Metazoa > Arthropoda > Insecta > Hymenoptera > Cynipidae > Andricus > Andricus curvator. The sequence goes on along the minus strand of CAKNYM010028991.1, from coordinate 29,924 downwards.
CTTATAGCGAGGATGAGATGTGGGTGCATGGAGGGTTTCAATAGGTTCTGGCTCGCTAGGGAAGAGAGGATGTGTGAACTATGTGGGAAGGGGGAGGCAAGAGTGGAGCACTGGTTGGAGGAGTGCGTAGAGGTGGAAAGGATTGGGATGAGCATGGAGGTATTGATGCATGAAAGGGGAGACAAAAGGGCAGTACCATGGGTGAAGGGAGTCTTGGGTAAGATGGAGATGAAGAGAAGGAAGGAGGAATGGAGAAGGAAAGATTGTAAATAGAGGAAGTAAATATAAGTAAATGTAAATATTGTAAATAGTAGATAAGTATTAGGTATAAGCCGCGGAGGCAGAGTTTGGTAATGCGAGGCAAAGCAAGAAAGTAGGGACATGCGAGCGAGGCGAGGCGAAGCGAGGAAGGCAATGCGATAAGAGCGAGTGGCGTTAGAGATAAGGTGTGGAAGGATGTTAGTTTTAAGGGTTAGTTTTAAGAAAATTCTGTAAAAAAAATGGAAGTGTAAGCAAGTCAATTTTTTAAGGCCAGCAGGCTAAAAAATAAACGTTTATCTAGAACCGCCTTGGTTTAAAATGGATCCATTCTCTGTGATATTCTCGAATTTTCTAGAATATTCTTAAACATTTTAGGATTTTCTGGAACATTCTCTTATTTCTGAAATATTTTGTAACAATTTTGAAATGTTCTTGCTTTTCTAGATTATTCTGGAATATATCTTCTAGAATGTTTCGAAATATTTTGGAAGTGCTTTACTAATGTTTTGGGATATTCTATAACATAATTCTGGAATGTTTTAAAATTTTCTAGAATGATTGAGCATTTTATTGGACATTATATGTACCTATTTCTAAGTCTAAAAATTCTGTATAGATTTGGAAAAATAAGTTTCTAAAAAAAAATATTCTACGACATTCGTGAATAACGTGGTATCTTTTTTATTATTAATTTGTTCTGAGAGTAGTACATAATTATTTATAGCATACACTTTTAGTATTTGAAAACCACGACTATCAAAATATTTACAATTATAAATAAATGTACTGGAGTTAGCTCATTGCCTCAGGCCGCTTTAAGAATTTCGATAAAGATTCTCCTGGTCGTTTAAAAACTCTCCATAAAGTTATCAAATCTACCGAACTTAGATAGCTAATCATTTTGGCTGTAACTAAAATTGGCGGCTCTTTCTCTAACTGAAAAAGGATTTTGAAACACTGTTCACAAAACTCTACCAAAACCTGCCTCTCTTTAATCTTTCCAATGCGCATCGTAAGCATGTCACCATAAAATGGAAATTCCTTCTCAATCTCGGAGCTTTCAATACTTTCTATGATCTGTTTATTCAAATAGGTTTCCAACACGCTAACAGATTTCGTCAAAATATCACAGTAAGAAATATTTACTCTCACTTTTTTGAATTTCATTTTTTCAAGCTCAATCTTAAGACAATCGTAGAAAAATCGCAATTCACTTTTAATAAAATAAAAATCTTCGTTCGCATATTTTCCTGCCTCCACATTTGTAACGATTGTCCTAATTATCATACAAGCAATTTTCTCAAAGTGTGAAAATCTGTTACCGTAAAAATAGGAAACATAATAATCAGATTTAATTACTGATTCAATTCTATCATAGTTCATTTCTTCATATGGGGTTAGGAGATGACTCCTCTGTCCATTTAAAATCCTTAAAGGCGTATGTACCTCTGCATTTAAAAAAGTAAGATCAGCCTCATATTCTAATAAAATCTCAACACCTTTCTGATTTCCTTTTTTAACTGCCAAATGAAGAGGAGTATTTCCGTCTTCATCTTGCACAGTTATCTCTGAACCATAATCTGCAAGAAGTTTTAATTTATTTTTATGACAAAGTACAGGCGCCAATTCAACAGCAAGATGCAGAGGTGTTTTGCCACTTTCATTTCTCGAATTAATGTCAGCACCAGAATCTATAAGTAGTACAAAATGTTCTTCCATCCAAAGATATTTGGATATAAAATCACGAAGAACAGAATTGATGCTATTCAAGTTGAAGGTTGCTCCTTTCTTTAACAAATAAGAAATAATGTTTACATTGCTTGTTGTTGCTACGGCATGAGAAAGGGGTGTGTATTTATTTATCGCACAGACTGAGTTGATATTAGCACTGTACTCAATTAATTTTTCTATTACGAATAAATCAGCATTCTCAATAATAGCAAGATGAAGTGGGTACACCTGATCACTTTCAATATCAAGATCAGCGCCATTCTCCAAAAGCAACTTAATTATTTCCCCATCTCTACAATAATTGTAGACAATAGCTAATTCTAAAACAGTTAAAGTTCGACTATAAACATTTTCACAACGCTCATCGTCGACCCGTAAATAACAGTTAGTATGAAATTTAATTTTGTTTTCATCTCTTGATAATTTACAGTTTTTTGTTATTTCGGACTCGGATATTTCTAGACCCTTCTCGCATTTAGATTTAAAATTAACATCCATACCGTTGTCCAATAGTAATTTTATAATCTCTGTGTTACCAACTTCCACGGCCTTATGCAGCAGTGTATAGCCTTCATATATAAGTCCATTTATACTAATTGTTGTTGAAATATTCACATCAGCCCCGTGATTCAAAACACTTTTAACAATGATTGGAATTTGGTTTTTAATGGCAATTTCAAGGAAACATTTACCCTTGTACACTGTATTTACATCAGTACCATGCTCCAGCAGGAATTGCAAGAAAGAAAGATGATTTCGTTCAAGAGCAGTATGAAGTAGAGATTCACTCAAGGATGTTTTATTTCCTTTGGATAATATAGCTTCAAGAACTTTTTCATCGTTGACACTAAATGCTTTGTATACTTGCTCGTAATAAGATATGCGCTGCATTTTATTTTTGCTTCTCAAAAATATCTGGAATCAAAAGAAAAATTCTTTAAAAGAATTGTAGAATAATATTTTAAGGCCTCAAATTTAAAACTGTTCAATTTTTAAGGCTTAAATTCAGTTGACAAATTTTGAGGATAAATTTTGAAAAACTTGGTGAAACGAAATGTCTCAAAAATATCGCACTCATTGTTGTTGAAAAACTGATTGGCTTTTCATTACTTGAAGCTGTTTTATATCCTCAATTTGAAATTTTGGAAATTAAATCTACAAATAATACTTTTTAATGAGAAAAATAATAGAAAACCTTATGCGAATTGAGAAACATTTTTGCTTTTTAATACTCTTACGCAGTTACATTAAAACTTTCAAATTATCTAATAAACTATTGAAAATATTATACATGTTTTATGTTAGTACTTTTCAATGGAAATTAGTATTTTTTTAAAAAGAACTTTAATACAAAATCATAAGTTTCCGAAGAATACTTAAAATTTCTTTGAACATTTAGGTTGTGCTTCTTTTTTTGTGGAAATTAACATTTTGTTTTAAATTATCATCAAGATTTTCATTTTTCATCAATGTTAGACTATGTTTGCGTTTTACACCATAATCGGTATTTTCAATAAAAAATTATTAGATTTTAAATATTGAAATTTTTTCAACAATTTACGTTTTTCGGCTTTGTTAGCGTTTTTTATCAGAAGTTGAACTTTTTAAAACAGAAATAATTATAATTCGAATAAGATTTGCAATTTTTAAACAGCCACAAGTTATACTCACGTTACCTTTTAAAGAAGAAGATACAATAGGGTCATCCATAACAATTTTGTTTGCCTTATAGTTGAGTTTTTTTATAAACTTTGACTGCCAAAGAATTAAAATGTGAAATTAAAACTTAATTTAGTTTATTTAATAATTTATTAAAAAGTGATAAAATATCCAGCGTAAATGTCGATTTATAAAAGAAAACATGTGGCGCCCTCACGGCTCGAAACACGTGGTGTGACGTCACGCGCCGTCAAAACCGAAGAAAATACATGGTCAGTTTGATAAAAACAATAGAAATAATTAATTATCAAGGTTTTTTGGCAAAAAGGGTTTATTTTTATGAAGTATCAATATGCCTGGATACGTTAAAGCCAGTTCGGATAATTTGCCAAAAGTGAGTACACTTCTGATAAGTGATTTCTGTGCGAAGTGCTCCAGTTTCAATGTTGCTGAGACTAGAGGAGTGAAAGCGAAAAAGTATTCAAACCGGTGTATTGTATAATCGAATTTAAAGTTTATTATTTTATCAAGATTATAATATCGTATTTATTTTAGTTTAAATAAAATAAATAGAAAGGAAACGAAATATTCGACTATAGATGTTGACATAAAGCGACCTTTAACCTCAAAATTCAATACTTTGATTTTGCACTTGATAAAATATAAGAATTAAATATATATTCGCTCTTTAGTTGTACACTATTTTTTTAAATAGCAGCATGATTCCAAAGTTAAAAAATATATAATTTTATAATACTTGTTGCGCAAATAAACAATTTGATTTTAAGGTTAAAGTCCCGGCATCCCATATATACAATACTGTTGAATATCAGTATAGTACGGGTTTTATGTTATCAAAAAAGCATATTTTATAGTTTCCTGTTTTAAATAAAAATATTTGCTTATGTTGAAATGATCTTCGCAACAATATATTGTTGACGTTAAAGATGTGGTAGGGCACATGCCACGACAAACAATTTTGTACCATTTTTTTCGTTCCTCACCTTTGGATGTAGATATGAATAATTTTCCTGAATTTTTGACAAACGTGTTCTTGCATGGAGGCACAAAACACCAATGGTAGTGCTGATTTTTTTGCATTTTTATGAAAAAAGCGTGAATCGCCCGGCTTATTTACAAGCGTTTGGCGGCTATTACGTCACATCAAGATGGCGGAATGGGCGCGACAGAAATAGGAATTTTAAATGTGTACAAATTTTTCTTTTTCAAATATAAAATCGAAAAAAAGTTTTTTTTGCAGTATGCTGGTATTATTAGTGATTTTAGAGCATACACTTTAATATGCAAAAATAAAAAAAAATTAGTGGATGACCCTATTTCTAATATTTTTCTGTTTTATATTATGTTAGGGTTTTTCGTCGAGAATTATTTTTATTTTTAATAAAAAAAAAATTAGATTTCAGAGAATAGTTACAATTTTTCAACAACTGTAGGTTTTGTCGGTGTGTTTCACTCGAAACTGGTACTTATGAACAAAAATCATTAGATTTAAATCTAGTACTATTTTTGTTTACAATAATAAAATTTAAGAGCTTGTACAATTTCGGATTGTGTTAAGTGTTTTTTGTCGAAAATAGAAATTTGTATTAAAAAATCATTAGATTTCAAAGAAGATTCATAATTTTTTAACAATTATAGGTTACATTGGCGTTTTACATAAAAAATTGGTATTTTAAAACAAAAACCATTATAATTTGAACAAGATTTATACAATCTTTTAACAATTTTGAATTATTTCAGTGTTTTTTGAATTGAATTCAAATAACGTCAAATTTAATTATTCATAATTACGTAATTTTAAAGTGAAAGCCTTAAGATACATTTTCAATTTAAAGTATTTAAAGTTTAATAATTTGAAAATAAGATTGTATTAAGTTGAACATTTTTTAATTAATAGTTCCAAAATCCACTATTTCGAATTTAAAGTTTTTGAAATGACACGATTTTAATCTGAAAAATATTGTAAAATTCTATAATAATAGTTTAGTTATTAAAAACAGAAAAAATAAAGGCTGATGAAAAAGAAGGGTATCGAAATTCAAAAGTGAAATGGAAAGCTGCATGAAAATATTTATGGTTTTAATAAATTGCCGATTCTGTTCAATCGCAAGTAATAATTACTAAAAAATACACTTCGGGGGCAGTTTTATTGTTTACTTTATCAAATAAAAAAAATTATATTGACATTAATTTTTATATTGCTATTCGATATTGATATTTTTATATTGTCTTCCTAGAATTTTTCGGTTTTTGAACAAAAATTTTGTTGTTGCTTCAATAATGATTTTTACGGGAAGTTCTGAATGAAATATTAAAGATCAATACAAATATATGACTAAATAAGTTTGTTGAGGCCTTTTCTGATTTTTTAATGTTGATGCTTTCACAAACTTATTAATTATATAATTATATCATCCAGAAAAAATGTATATATAAACAGATGACATAGAACAAAAATACTTTGGCCAAGAAAGTAATTGAAAACTGTTTTTTTTTCTCAATACAAAAATTTTATTTTTACTTTCAACGCAAGTGTTTGTAATCGTTTACCTTTATTATTCTTTAAATTTTTCTTTGATGATTTCGAAACTGTCCTCGAAAGATTCGAAGTATAAAAAAGACGGAGAAATAATAAAAAAATGAGTGAGAGGTTGGTTTGGTTATTACAATAACCAAATCAACCTCTCACTCATTTTTAAAATAATTTCTCCGTCTTTTTTATACTTCGAATTTTTCGATGACAATATCGATCTCATCAAAAAAGAGGGAGAAAAAAAAAAGAGTCAACCATGGTTCACTTTTTTATTTTTCTTCCTGTTTTTTATCGGCATATATTTGTCTATAATGACAGACTTAGCTCTAATGGCAGATTTAATTAGAAATCATGTTTCTTAGAATCTTTTTTGAAAATTCTAAACAGAAACATTAAGCCCTAGGCTTGGTTTCCATTCCAAAATGTTCGGTTTCTTGGCACTTATACAAAAATTCTTTTTTTCTGAGATTCTGAAATATTATGAAAATGAAAGCTCAGTATTTCTGTTTAATTTTGTTTTTGCAAAATAGTTCCATAATTCGTTGTAATTTTTTTATTTGTACAGTATGGAACAAATTACAAATAAACATAACTGCAACAACCTTTTTACTAATAAATACAACTTTTCTACCCGTACTATAGTATTTAAATCAAAACAGACAATATTTGTAAAAACCATAATTAATATTTTCTATCAGCTCTCTTTCACTTTTGAATTTTTTTTTTCTCCTCACCTTTTTCATCCGTTTATGCCTTTCTTTTTTACATTTTTATTCCGGACCTACACAAAAAAAATTTGTAGCTAAATCAGCGATATTTATCCTTGATCGAGCTACAAACATTGTTAGAAACGAAGCAAAGATGTTGGTAAAATGTTGAAAGCAGGGATTTGCAGAAGAATTTATTCTAAGTATTGTTAATGATGAATCAAAATTAATATAAATCATTTAAGTAAAGATATTATATAACTGAATTAAGAATCTTGAAACTTTGCAGAGTTTCAAAACATATTCATGAATATGGCACTAATGAAATACAATTAATTTTGACAGAGGTTCGAAACTTATAATTGATTTAGCAGTTGGAAGTGTGGCAGTACAGAACTACATAACCAACAAAATCAGAATTTTTCAGGAAAGCGAAAAAACATTCTGTAAAATCTAAATCACCATTTTAAGTTCAAACAAAAGTTTGATTAGAAACATGTATCCAGTTTTGAGGAAATAGATGTGGAAGTTGAAAATCTCAAAGTTACAGTGACCACAATATAGAAATGGCTTGGCTGCGGATTGCGATAAAAAAAATGTAATCGTCAGCTTAAATAAAATATAAAAACTTACTCCCAAGATACTGAGTTTTTGAACGAGGGTAAAAAAAGTTCTCATCTAAAAAAGTTTGACAATTGCGAGTAAATCCTCTAAGAATTTTGATGTTGCAATTTCACAGGGTTTGAAGATATGTTTTCGGTAGCAACTGAAAATCAAAAGTTTAATTTTTCACAAAAGTAAAAACTTTTTCTTAATAAGAATGACAATTTTTTTATACAAATTATTCCGTTCCGAGAAAATAACAATTTAGTGTGACGGTAGCGCGCTGAGATAGATGATTATTCGGTGAAAGGTCTATCAAATGAAGAAAATTGTTATGTTTTTTTCAATAAACGATAATAATGTCAAGATGGTGAAAGGGTGGAAAAAAATTATTATTGCGCTAAAATTCTACGCAAAAATTTTAATTAAAATTCAGATTGATTTCTTAAAATAAATTAATATCAGAACTAGTTTTTGAACTTTTGTAATTTTTTAAAGCTCGGATTAAAACTTACTGCAGTTCTCCGTATTTCTTAATAACCAAAAAATGTATGTGAAATTTCGATTTTGTATAACATGTGAAACTCATGACGTCACAGAGCTATAATTAAAATATATGAAAATCCGTGAATCGAGGTTACAGTTGGCTGTTTAACAAATAAAAATTACTGGAATATCTTTCAGTTTCATTGATTTGATCTTTTAGTATTTTTCTGTTTGAACCACACGTTCTTTCCATGTATTATTATTGAATTTTAAAATCGTTTATTTACACCGGATGTGACTTCAAATTTATCGTACACTTTCTGAGAATTGGAAAAAATCGGGCCTATTTTGCTCATAATAATGCGTGTCCTGTGTGTATAATTTGTTAAAAGTTGTTTTAACAAAATCCCAGATAACAAAATGCACGCACAGTGCGAGCGTTACCGCTCGCACGCGTGTGGATTAATCCTGCACGCATTCACTCACCGCGCGCCACGCAGATGCGTCATCATATGCGACGCATATCGCTCGCACGTCGTGAAGGTCGCACGCTTGACGGTGAAAAGCGAGCTTTATGCGTCTCGTAAAATTACATTATACAATGACACTGTACTACTTTGTACTTCAGGTATACCTTAAGGTAATTGTAAAAAACACTAGCTTTTTTTCAAATTGTGTCAAGTATTAGAAAAATATGAAAACTAAAAATTCACGCTACTGAAATGGAGGTTATAAACCTCGTAATTTCAGTAGCGATAAAAAGACAAGCGTGGACTTGTGAAAGTGAAAAAAACACATGTCAGATCAGAATTAAAGTTATAGTTCTATATTATATATATATATATACTTTAAAAATAAATATTAATTAAATTACCTCTCAGAGTTCCTATCAATTTTAAACGTTTTTTTCAACAAAATTCACAGATCGTGATAAAAACACGTCACACTGCACCATAAACAACTTATCATGAACGACCTATAGATCGTTCATTATTCCAACCACGTGATCACGCGGGAACATTACAAACTTCCTTTAATATAATAATGGTCAAATTAATTTTAAAACATTTGAAAAGTTATAAAAGTAATTTCAACACATTATTTTAAAATGTAAAATTTGTAAAAATTAGTTTTTTTAAATTAGTCTGTCAACATCAGTGAATTAAAAATACTTATAACATTGAAATTGGTATTTCAGATGTTTTTCATATTTTTTTCTGTAGTAAATTATTGGCACTAATTATTTCTACAATAATAATAATTTACATTATTCTTATCCACCGCGTGCCTCGCATGCCGTGAGGGTAACGTGCCTCGCACGATTGTTATCTGGGATACGATATATTAGGCGTAAATCTAGTTAAAAATAAATGTAGAAGCTCATTGAAGAATTATGAAACATTTTTGAGGTTGTTAAGTTGTCGAAAGCAGTACCAATTTAATCAGGAAAAATCAGCCCCGTGGCACTCTGAAATGTGGACCGCGACCGAGGGCGGCGCTGGCTGTACTTTTAGGCCAAAAATTATTCAAATGCATGGGAAAAGTGTCATAAATGTAAAATTTGGTGCTTTTTAAATGATAAAAACGGACTTTTCGAATTTTTTTGCTGAAAATTTATCAAGGTTTTATTTTGTGATGAACGGGAATAATGGGGTATAAATGTGTTGTTTTTGGATTCAATTCTGATTACACGAATGACTCCGAGAAAGTGTAAGTTTATACCGAAATAAATGACAAGAAAATAATAAAGTTCTGGCAAAGATCTATTTTGAGAGCTAATTTTGAATTCAAGGCATGTCATTTGTGCAAAGCTTTTTGGCTGTTTGGATATTCTTACAGAGCATCTGACACTTGGAAATGATGGAACAGTACATATTTTTATCTGTATTATTTTTCAACTTTTTAAATTAATATTAATAAAACAATTTATTAAAGTTGTTATGAAAAAATTTTAAAACAGTTTAAGGTCATTACAATTCTTATTAGAGATCGCAATTTTTTTTGTTTACTCTGAAAATAATTGACAAAAAAGGGTTGCACACTATAAGAAAAATTTAAAATTTCAACGAGATAATGAGTAAAAATATGCAATTAAACTGTTTTTTAACGCAAACTATTGGTAACATGAATTTTCAATAACATTAAATAATATTAATGTTTAAATTCATTACAATTGTTTTTAAAGATATTGTTCACAAATAAACTTTTTTATTCTACAACATTATCAATAATTATTTAATCTATGAACCCTATTCTTTATAATATAAAGCGTTAGAAATATTCGACTTATTTGTAACAATAGACGTTTTTTATAACATAATTAATTTTTATAAATGTCTCATAACGAAACAAAGTAAATTATTTTCTATAAATTTCAATAATTTAGTTCAATTAAGTGTTAATTTCAATTTTCGATATTCATTATAAATGCCAACAAAAAGAAAATTTAATTGAAATGAACTATTTTCACAGTTTATAATATTTACATTTTTAATGTTAAAAATTTAATTTTCATTTTGTAGAATTATTATTGGTACTCTGTTAAAAGTGCATTCGTATTTAATCATCAAAATAATTTTTTCATCACTTTTCATTAGTACTTATTAATTTATTGGATATTTAATATACTGCAAAATATTTTTCCTCCATAAATATATGAAAAAAACGTATTTTAAACATTAAAATAAATTTGTGCATTTTCCACATATTTGAATGTTACTTTTTAGTGTTTTATAGTAAGTTTATTTTCATTGGAACTAAAATGCACGGTTTCCGAAAGAATAATCAGATGAAGACATTTAACAACCTCTGAGAAAGCCTTTCGTACGACACAATTCTTATCAATCCGGAAAATAAGAAAAATGAGAGACTCACCGAAATGTCACGATTTTCATCAATTAAATCCAAAGTTGCTCAAAAGCGACTATAAGCACACTAATTCAGATGGAATTTTTAATTTTTTTTTTAATTTTAGATGATCAATTTTAGAACAACAATATTACCATGAACGATTACTTGTTAACGTGCATGTGGTTTGACGTTTGGCGGACAGTGCGCGCACAGCTGATCTGATCCAGCTGATCGTGGACACCACGTGATCTGTGTATAACTATTGTTGACACACGTTCGCAGTCCACACTCCACGTGCACACATGGCCACTTGGTGGACATTTTTGAGATAATTTTTTGTTTTTTGTGGGTGATTCTGAACCAATCTATTTAGATTGTTAAACTTTCCAAATAGGAAAAGAAAAAAATCCAAAATATTTGTTATTTCAACAATAGGTTCTCCAACTAGAAAATTGGAAGAATTATTGAGTCAAATTATTAAAAAATCAATAGAAATCTCAAAAACCTCAATTAAAAGTAGTAATGCTTTATTAAAGCTAACTGATAATGTAATAATAGCTTTGGATCACATATTTGTTTCTTTTGATGTAATAGCCCAGCTAACACAGTTACTAGTCCGAATAGTCACATAATTGTAACAAGATTAAAAAAACCAGTCACTGGTGACTTCCATGCTGGTCACCCAGTGACAATATATTTCCCACTCAAAGTAGTAACAAATTACAAGCGAAGCAGGTAACATTATCCCGCCATTGTAATCACATGCTTGTAACAAAGTGATGTTTGGAAACGCAACGTGCAATGACAGCTTAACCTCAAAATATACATCGTTTCGGAATTATAATTATGAATATTTTTGCAAAAATGTTGGAAAGGAACATAATTAAACGATAAATAAGTTCCAGAAAAGGGAGATAATATGTGAACAAAGCTTTTATAAAAAAACAGATATTTATCAGCTGAACCCTTACGAAAAAGAAATTACATTATAGAGGTTAGACCCAAAATGTATATGTATAAATGAAGATCGCTGCCGGCTGTTACCGCCATGTTACTAGTCTGACAGGGAACGGTTGCAAACAAGCCTCCCTAGTAAACTACGGCGATTATGCCGTTACCTGCTAGGAGACTGAGATACAAGTAACAATTCCTCTGATAACATGTGATCATTCAGGAACCTTTCAGGATGGTAACAGGTTAGCTGGGAGCTATGTTTCCAAATATCCCTTACGAAAGAGTTGAAATTGCCATAAAAAACGTTGGGATTCGATTAAAATAAATACCAAAATTAGTGAAAAAAAATTTCTCGATGCTATAATGTTTTTCATTCAGTATATTACAAATTTCATAATAATTTTTACAAACAATAGTTTGAAACTCCCATTGGATCAGTTTTGTCTCCTATTTTAGCTGAAATTGTTATGGAGGATTTAGAGAATGAAGTTTTTCAAAAAATTGATTTTAATATTGATTTCTATGCAAGATATGTTGATGACTCAGCACTTAGTGTACATAAAAATAATGTTGATATTCTTCTTAATACTTTTGATAGTATACACCCAAGATTACAATTTACTGTTGTAATTGAAAGTGGAGAAAAATTAAATTTTCTTGATATGACTTTAGTTAGAACTGATGAAAGACATATTATCACTGACTGGCATAGGAAAACTATTTGCTCAGGAAGAAGACTTAGTTTTCTCTCAAATCACTTTATTTAAAATGAGATAGGAATTATTAAAAATTTGATTGATAGAACCCTTAAATGATCAAATCCAGTTTTCCACGAAAAAAATATTGAACTATGTAAACAAATTCTTTTTCTAAACCATTATCTTTTTGATTGCATTGAAAAACATGTGCATACAGAATAAATTATATTAATAAAAATAATGATCAAAATAAAATAAATAGAGAAGATTATAATACATTTAATACTGTTGTTCTTCCATATTTTGGGAAAATCTCGAAGATTTTGAAATAAATGTTGCGGGTACATTAGGTTTACATACTATATATAGAGTTCGTTTTAAGAGCAAGATGATTGCAAAATTGGGAAAAGATAGATATGAAACGGTACAAAAAATGTGTAATTTATAAAGTATATTGTAAAGATTTTAATGCAGTTTATGGCCAACGGCCATACCACGCTGAAAAACCCAGTTCTCGTCAGATCACTGAAGTTAAGCAGCGTTGGACGCGGTTAGTACTTGGATGGGTGACCATTCAAGAATACTGACATGAGTGCTGTTGGCACATCGTGGGTGTGGTGAACCCACACTTGTAGTTATTTATAAACTACAAGAAAAACCTAGAAACACTACCCGAATCGGGTAGTGTCACGCCTACCCTGAAAGGGAAATGGTTTAATGGTATATATATAGGGCAGACACGAAGGGCAAGATGAGCATGAAAATAATTTTCACAGAAGTCCTCGATATCACTCAGTCCTTTCAAAGCAGAAAATTACACATGGTCATGACCTCAATTGGAATGACATTAAAATTCTTTATCATGAGAAAAATCAGAAAAACAGAGAATTCATGAGATGTTGTTTATAAAAAAAGAAGGTAACAAGGCTATTGATTTAAAAAGGGACCTCTCAAGATATAAAAAAGTATGGGATAGGGTAATTAATTGGTTAAAGTAATTTTCTTTTACTTGAAAATAGAAAGAATTCTTTTTATGGAACAATCATTTTCTCAATTAATAAATTGATTATATTAGACTTAATCAATTTTTAATTAATACAAATGAAATTTTTTTTACAGGTATATTAATTTTTCATACCTTTAGTTTTCCCTATAAATAATCCCTGATGAGGAGGTCTAAATTGGCCTCGAAACATGTTGGTTCTCTGGTAGTATAAAAAGGTCGGAGAAAGGAAAAAGTGAGAGGTTTCTTTTGGTTGACTTTTTCCCTTTTTCTCCCTCTTTTTTCATTGGTTATTTTTGTCTCTAATGAGCCAAAAAGTAAGGTAGTTTGGAAATCTGTTTTCACATTCTCATTCTAATGAGAAGGTATTGGTTTTATGTAAAATTTGACATAGTCGGTTTTCATCAAATCTCCACGTTTTGAGACCTCCTGAGTCAGAAAAAACGATTTTTACGAAGGTGTCTGTCTGTCTGTAGTCTGTCTGTCTGTCTGTCTGTAGCCACGATAACTTTCGAAAAAATGATCAGATTTGATTGAGCTTTGGCACACTTTTTTATGGCCGAAAAATAGAGAACGAATTCGTTAACCAGCTATTTTGGATGAAAATCCAAAAAGTGAGCACATTTTGAAAATTTTTGAGACCACTTTTTTTGAAGATTTGAAAATTCTATGTACGGTTATTAGTAGTACGCAAAATGACGAACAAAATATTCTTATGACTTTTTGTGATAAAAAAAAAATTACTGGAGTTATAGCATTTTCAAAATTCCAAAAAAACAAACGAAAATGAACATTTTAAGCCGAAAAACGCACGATATGAAAAAAAGTCAAGAGGAGAAAAACGTTGATTCCTGAACACCCTATAATATTTTCATAACAACTTTTTGAATTTTTTGAAAAATAAAAAATTCAAATTTTGATCGCACAAAATCCTATAGATGAAAACTCGTAACCGCCATTGCAGTTTCATGGAGGAAGTTTTCTTAATCATCACTTCGTTGTAACAATCTGTGATTGTTCATTAATGCCCTTACTGTCCACTAGGGGCAGCACCACACGGACATGCGAAAAGACATGAGATATTAAAACCTCGTTCAAATCCATTTTGGTTAGAAGTAGATCTACTAATGGGATTATTAAATCATTAATAATTATTTGGGTTAATAAACAATTGAATAATTTATAGAGAGAGACTTGGTATTTTAAGAAAGCGAACTGACTCTGTAGTTTAAGAAATTTCTAACGCTGAATTTCATTTTGACTTTATGATTTGTGTGTAATTGGAAAAGAATGTTGTTTGCTACAAGTTTTGTTTTCAGCTCTAGTTTAGAATGCGGAATAAGTATGAAAGAAACATAAATTGAATGACTTCAAAGGAGTTTTAGGAAAGAGGGTTAGTTAGACTCACAAAAGATAACTTCGAGATTTCGTGCTAGAATAGTTAAAACAAATAAAGAAGCCATTGTTATTAACTAGTTTGAACCAGAATTTAAGCTGATTTTTATTTGTGCGAAAGCTGTAAAAACTAATGAACTTTTTATTACTGTTAATTATTTGACGTTTTTGATAGTGAAGCATGAAATGAGATTTGAGCCTAAATCGAGGAAACGTGGTTAATGGGTATTTTTCAAGAAGCTAACTAGGCCGCGATTTCATCATGGGTTGACGAGGAATTAGGTCATGCTTTAGTCAAGTTGGGGGTGTAAATATGAATTCTGATTGGTTAGAAGTATGGGTACGATTGAGAGTAGGATTGCGCGGGATACCCCTGGATCGCTAAGCGATCCAGGAGCCCGCGAGCAACATCGATGTTCGATATCAGAATCTTATCCGCTCGCGTCGCGAAACTTTTGTCTCCGATGTCTCTATATGTATTAGTATAGAAATTGGACTTTAAGAAATTACAGTGAACAGATCTTGAATATATTCATTCTTAAATTCAAAGTAGTTTTGTGTTTTTATTTGTGTTCAACCTTATTTAGCTTTTAAAGCTGCATCTATTTTCCGTTTTTATTTATTTATTTATTTCACGCTGACTATTGAACTATTTTATCAACGTTGGAATCGTCAGAGTCGGAGGCATGGGCCAGAAGAGCTTTCGCTCTTAAGTGGAAGGAACTCACGGAAGGGCAAATTTAATAAACTTAAATTTAAAAACAGTTCAATTTTCGCGCCAAATTAATCGTGAACTGTTACAGGAAAACTTTTTGGTGTCAGAAGTGGGATTCCACAAATACGTCGCGGTGGAATCCCAATTTTAAAATAACTGAAAAAAGGAGACACAGTGATTAAAGTGAAAAGTGAAAAAAAAATTTTTGTTGATAGTGGTAAAAACTTGTGAAAGAAACTAAACGCGAAGCAAGAGTGACAGTGACTGAAAATAATAAGGCGAGAGAAAAATTCCAAGGGCCCTATTAAGTGCAAGTGCTTGAATAAAAATAAATAAAATAATTGTTTATAATATTGGATGGTAAAATAAAATATTAAAATTTTTTTTCATTTTAACCATGAACTTTATTTGGGTTTAAAACATTATTTTAAATAAAAGGAACAATTTTTGCTCAAAAACATTTTATAATACAATATATATATATTTTTTTTTTGGCCTTGGAATTAAGTTAAAATATTTGAAATATAACGGGATTCAGGACGTCGAGGGATTTCGGGTGGAAATCGGACGTAGCCCGAAAGAAGAAGACGAATTGGGATTATAGGGATCAGCGAAGGATTTCGGGTGGAAATCGGACGTAGCCCGAAAAGAAGAATTATAAGGTGCGGATCGAGGGAAGATAAAAGGATAGATGTGATGAGCAATAGCCGCGAGTACCTCCTCCACGGTTTTTGACGTGGTTTTTAAACCGAGAGGCTAGTGGTACCAATAATTACCAAGGACTCGCAGACGGTGGTTGCAGAGACCACGAGACATTACCTCACAATCACCGTAAGCTGAATAAGAAGAAGGACTAAGGATTGACCAGAAAATATATTTGGATTAGCAGAGAACTGAAGAGGCTAGCTTGTGAAACAATTTCAATTGATTTATAAAATTAGTGAATGTGTATGTGTGTGTATAAGTGATACAAAATTTCAAAATTATATAGTGCTGAAATAAATTTTATTTAGCTAGCCAATCCTCTAGAACTTCAAAAGGGTGAGTCAGTTCGCTGAAATAAAATTTGAAATTATTCTCTTGCCAGTCTCTCTCATTTATATCATTTTATTTGCATAGTGTGGTTGAGTAAGAATTAGATTTAAACAAAGTGTGAAAATTATTTAAGATGGCCGAAGAAAATAATACCCTTGATAGAACAGTGGAGGTTAGCAATGATGGTAATAACTCCATCATAGGTACCGGGGCTGAGGGAATATTAAATGGGGTAAATGCACCATCCACCTCTACTTTTAATAACCCCGAAATTAATACTAGAGAACCAACTCCATCGGGTTATAATACTATTAACAACTCAGTTATAACGGCCCCTCAGCACCAAATACAGTCCATGCTAAATCCGAGAGTGGTAAGGAATTTGAATTCCGATTTTAATACCCCAACCCACTCTAATTTAACCGCGCAAGTGACAGGTAGTCCTTTGGTAGTTAACCGGAATACATTGGAAACTGGAGCGACGGGAAGTCTTCAGGCTGGGGCTATGGTTGACGACTCTGGACTTTTTCCTTTGCCAAGTCAAGAGCCTTTAAAACCAATTCCTTTTAAAGCCGCACTCGAATTCATACCAAAGAATTTCGATGGGAAAAATATCCCTGTTAGCCGTTTTGTGCGAGATTGCATATACGCGCGTAATTCAATAGCAGCCGAAGATCGACAACATTTATTTTTAATTGTTAGATCGCGCATTTCTGGTAGTGCCTATAATTCGCTACTTGACAGGGAAATTAACACCTTAGAAGCCTTATTGAAACATTTAAAAAATATTTTTACTGAACACCGAAATTTAAGCCAACTGAATTCTATGCTAGCAACCGTGGCACAAAAATATAATGAGAATGCCCAAGAATATGGAGACAGGGTTAGCGAAATTTTAAAAAATATAATAGAACTTGTGGAAGAGAAATATTCAATAATCGAAGCTGACTCGATGATTAGGTCAGCAAGAGACACGGCCTGTGAAAATTTTGTAATGGGATTGAAACCTAATCTAGTTTTGAGGGTACGAATGGAAGGACCTGGATCTCTTCAAGATGCCATTATGGCAGCTAGGAAAGCAGAATGGGAAGTTAACTTTGCTAAAGGATTGATTAAAGGACGTGAGAACGATAAGAACGATAAATCAGAAAATTCGGAACTTTATAGAGGAAAGGGTTATCAGGAAAATAGATTTAGGCCCTATGGAGGAAATGCTTGGGCACATGCACTTGGAAGTGGTAGAGGACAAGGATTCGGAAGAGGTTTTGCAAACCCTTCAGGATCTCGGGGCAGGGGCGGAGTTGTAACTCGGGGGAGGAGAGGAGGCGCTCAGCAAATAGCTCCTTCAGTGGTCACCTGTCGCCGATGCGGCGAGCCGGGTCACCATGATTGGGGTTGCGCAAAGCCTAACCCCTCAAATCCTAAGACTTGTTATAAGTGTCTCAAAACAGGGCACTTTGCGCGAGAATGTCCGAGTGGTAACTCCGAAGTAGTATGTTTCAAGTGTAAACAAACGGGACACTTCGCTAGGGATTGCATTTTTAAAAATATAGAAGAAAATAAAAATTTGAAATTTTGCAAATATTGTAAAGGCAATGATCATATCATTAATGATTGTAAAATCCTCGCAAAAAGGGTCGAGGATAGTAGAGCAGAAAAAGGAAATTCTTTAAACGAGTAATAAGTTCTCTGGATTGGTGTGACAGTGAACTTTTACCGGAAATTACACCCAGTAGGCGTATTCTATTTACTTGGGACCCAGAACGGCAAGAAAAATCCCCCAAAATCAAATTGTTTGCTGATGAAATGACTAGAAATAAAGGACTCTTTTTGGTAGATACGGGAGCTGAGCTAAACATAATCCATAAGGGTAAATTGAAATTAAATACACTCATAAATCAAGTACCCAAATTCGTTTTATGTGGAATAGGGGGGAAGTCCGTAATTACATTAGGTGAGGTTCTGCTAAAGATTAATAATAGTCCTTGCTCCTTTCAGGTGGTTCCTGATGAATTACCTCTCCCAGCCGATGGGATAGTGGGAATGCCATTTCTTAAAGAATCCTCGATCCATCTGAAAGACAAACAAATTGCACATCCATTAGGCACTTTCCCATTCACACCTGAATTTAAAAATGTACACTTGCAGATAAAAGCTAGAACTAAACAAATTGTCACTTTACCAGTTACAAATCCGGAAATAGGAGAAGGATATTTGCCACTCGTAGATTTAGGACCTGGAATATATTTGGGTAAAGTTTTAGTTAAAGTTAGAAAAGATAAAATTACCTTATTTTGTATAAATACAACTACCAGGGACACTTTTCTCATTTTACCTCCAGTAACTTTGGAAGAATTTGAACTTCCAAAAACTGTTGCAGAAACTTCTATTAAAAATATGAAACATATTCCAAACCACGATGAGGATCGATTGGGCAGATTGATAGACGCACTAGATTTAACCGATTTAAATAAAGAAGAACGGGGTACCTTAGTTTCCATTATATCAAAATATACGAAGCAATTTCATTTAAAAGGGGATTATTTAGGATGCACCAATGTTATCAAACACAAAATTACAGTAACCGATGAAATTCCTGTCTATAAAAAGGGGTACAGGCATCCGCCCATTCATAAAGAAGTTATCATTAAAGAAACCGCAGATTTGCTTAAAAATAAATCAATCTCACCCTCAGATTCTCCTTATAATTCCCCTGTATGGGTTGTACCTAAAAAACCTGACCCTCAAGGCAATAAAAGATGGCGTATGGTAATAGACTATAGAGCCCTGAACGAAAAAACGATAGGGGATGCCTATCCCCTTCCCAACATTATAGACATTTTAGATCAGCTTGGAGGTGCTAAATATTTTACGGTACTTGACCTAGCACAAGGCTTCCATCAGATAGAGGTCGAACCCAAGGATAGATATAAAACAAGCTTCTCCAGTCCTTTTGGTCAGTATGAATTTAATCGAATGCCATTTGGAATGAAAAACGCACCTGCGACATTTCAAAGATTAATGGATAGGGTACTTTCAGGGTTACAAGGTGTTGAGTTGTTTGTATATATGGACGATATAGTAATATACGCGATATCTTTAAAAGAACATAACGAAAAATTAGAAAAACTATTGGGGCGTTTAAAAACCGCAAACCTCGTTTTGCAGCCCGAAAAATGTAAATTTTTTCGCAAGGAAATCGTTTATTTGGGACATATAATATCGCAGGATGGTTTAAAACCAGACCCCAAAAAGTTAGAAGCTGTCAAATGCTTTCCTCAGCCAAAATGTCGGAAAAATATCAAACAATTCTTAGGACTAGCAGGATATTATAGGCGATTTGTACCCGGATTTGCTCTTATAGCCAAGCCTCTCAATAATCTATTAAAAAAGGGAGTAGCTTTTGAATGGACATCAGATGTACAAGAAGCCTTTGAGAAACTAAAAAATATTCTCTGCTCAGACCTAATATTGCAATATCCGGATTTTTCTAAACCTTTTGTAGTAACTACAGACGCTTCAGAATATGCGTTGGGAGCTGTGTTGAGCCAGGGTCCCATTGGAAAGGATTTACCAATAGCATACGCTTCACGTGCGTTACAGGGTGCTCAATTTAAGTATAATGTTACGGAAAAGGAACTATTAGCAGTTATATTTGCCGTAACTCAATTTCGTCCTTATATTTACGGTCGAAAGTTTATATTAGTTACAGATCATCGTCCCCTGGTATGGTTACACCAGCTGAATGATCCAACCTTAGGGTCAAGGTTAGCCAGATGGAAGGTCAAATTAAGGGAATATGAATTTGAAGTCCAGCACAAACCGGGGCG
Organism: Andricus curvator; assembly: GCA_932195095.1. Classification (NCBI taxonomy): domain Eukaryota; kingdom Metazoa; phylum Arthropoda; class Insecta; order Hymenoptera; family Cynipidae; genus Andricus; species Andricus curvator. The sequence continues at coordinate 9,443 of CAKNYM010028991.1, read as the reverse complement.
AGTAAATTCAAATGCAGACGCATTATCTAGAAATCCGGTAGTAGATTCCGTTGAAGATAATAATATGGATATAGATTCTGAAATTTCTGAGGATGAGGATCAGTGTGCTGGGGAAGTGCACGTCCTGGAGCGCACCGTGACTCATTCTGCAGAAAGAGAGAGAGAGAGATTTGGAACCACGACTACCCAATAGAGAGACTATTTTTTGGTTCTTCCGAGAAGGAAGAAGTATGCGCCAAGATTGGTGCCCGCACAAAAGTAGGTGCGGAGGGGATGGAGATTGACACCAAGATTGGTGTGGTCATTCGGTCTGTGACCCCGGGGGTCAGTCAGGCTAATGCCCAGGGGGGTGATGAGGAGGAAAATGCCTACCAAAGTCACGATGATGAGAGGTTATCGGTGACATCCCATAAAGCGGACAATAAAAGGTTGTCGGCTGTGTTCTCAGTTCAAGACAATGAGAGATTGTCTGTGGACATTGAGCATGAGAACGGTGAGAGGCCGTCTGACAGTGAGAGGCTGTGTGGCAGTGAGAGACTGCATAAAAACGGTGAGAGGCCGTCAAACAGTGAGAGGCTGTGTGGCAGTGAGAGACTGCATAAAAATGGTGAGAGGCCGTCAAACAGTGAGAGGCTGTGTAGCAGTGAGAGACTGCTTGACCATAAGGCGTGCGCACGCAGGTTAAAAAAGGGATTGGTAGAGGTAGTCTCAAATGAAAATGAAGATGATTATTTAGATGAGCAAATTAGAAACTCTATGGGAGGCGAGTATCAAATCTTTAGAAGTCCCGAAGTGATAGAAAAGGAGGATGAGTATGATGAAAGCGAAATTGTTAATGAATTACCTATTCAAGGTGAAAACTCGCAGGGTAGTAGAAATTTGCTTACCCCTTTATTTAAGATCAGTAGAGAAAAATTATGGATGAGGGAAGATCACTTAATAAATTTTACATCTTGTGATCACATATTAACCACACCTGTAGGTCGAGATTTGATGGATAATGCAATTATTAAATTGCAAAATTTGAAAAACGAAAAGGTGGAAATCGGACAGGTAATTTCCTTAAGGCATAAAAATAAAGCAATTTTTAATCTTTTTATCAAAGATAAGTTTGATGATAAAATTTATACAACTAATATCGAATCCGCGGTTTCAACCCTAAAAGATGCGGCAAGTGAATTAAAGATAAACTGATTCAGTGTTTCACGTAAAGGAAATGGTTTTGATAGAGTGTCATGGCAAGTGATAGAATTAATTTTCAAAACTTATTTCGGTACAGGAAATTTCCAAATTACTATCTGTACGGGGGAGGTTACAATCCCACCCGTAAATCAAAGGCCTCAAATTCTTAAAGAAAGTCACGATTCTGTAACAGGTGGTCATAAAGGAGTGTTAAAAACTTATGAGCGTGTTAAAGAAAAGTTTTATTGGAAAGGGTTAAAAGAAGATGTTCAAAATTACGTCAAAACTTGCGATTCCTGCCAAAAGAAAAAGTTAGTTAGGGTTAAAACGAAATTGCCTATGTGTATTACGGATACACCTTCCAGAGTTTTTGAAAAACTTCAAATGGACTTGGTTGGTCCACTACCCAAGTCAGATTCAAAAAATGAATATATGTTAACTTGGCAGGACTGTTTATCAAAATATTCAGGGGCTATTCCGTTGGCAAATATAGATGCTAGCACAATTGCAGTTGCTTTTGCTGAGCATTTCATATGCCGATTCGGATGCCCTGAATCAATTCAGACGGACCAAGGACCACAATTTATGAGTAAAATTATGGCAGGTTTTGCGGAACTTTTTAAAATTACTCAATATAAATCCTCTGCTTACCATCCACAATCTCTAGGAGCTCTTGAACGAAGTCACCACACTTTCGTGGAATACCTTCGTCATTATTGTGGGAAGTCGGACTGGAATTTGTGGTTGCCGTATGTCATGTTCTCCTTTAACACGTCGGTCCATGAGTCCACCGGCGTAACTCCCCATGAAGTAGTATTCGGTCGAAAAGCAATTTTTCCTTCCGAATTTGCTGATGAACAGATTCCCATTACCTATATCCAACTGGTAGACAATATCCTCAATAAGTTGATTACCACAGAATCCATGGTTCATTTTCGACTTGAAGCTGCAAAACGAAGATGTAAAAAATATTATGATAGAAAGGTCAATGAGATGAATTTTAAGGAAGGACAGTATGTTTATTTAATATTGGAAAAGAGAATTGATAAGTTAGGTGACCATTATGAAGGTCCATACAAAATTACCCGATTAGTAAGCGACTATAATGTCGAAATCCTTAAAGGAGATGGGACCACAGCCATAGTCCATATGAATCGCATAAAACATGCGTTCTTGCGATATGACCCCTGAAAAATATCGATAATAATGAAAAGATAGAAAGTAAATTATTGTTAAAGTATATTAAGTATATACGTAAATAATTATTGAATAACGGAAATTTAGATATAAAATTTACATACTTAAAAGGAAAAAATGAGAATCCCTATTGTTGTGAATAAATACTCATAAAAGAAAGTTAGTAAAATGTAAAGAAAATCGTTAATCTCTCCGGAGTAGAGATTTTAAGGGGGAAAGGATAATAATATAGGAATGAAGCCTTTCCTATATAAATTAAAATGAAGCCTTTCCTATAAGTATTAAGGGCCTATATAGAAATTTTTGAGAATTTTGCTTCAAAATAATTTCAAAATTATTTGAAAAATACCTGAATGAATCGAGACAATATTAAAATTAGCCTAAAATTAAAGTAGCATACAAATGCATTTGATCAAAATTAAAATAAATGTTATAAATTAAGGGAATTTAAAATCTACTGGTTAACAAGAAGAAAATTTTGGAAAAATAAAAAAAAAAAGAGGAAACGATAGTTTATTAAATTTTAAATAGAAAATTTGGGAAATATCAACTATGATGTTAATTTATTCTATTTAAGTTACGATAGGATGTGAAAAGGATTAGAAAATTTGCTTGAAATAAAGCAATAAACAAAAAAAAAATTAATTATGAATGAATAAGTAACGCTATTACTTTAAGAAAAAGAAGGGGTTATACAATTTTGAAAATAAAAAATTTGTTGAGGAAATTTTAATTTTTGAAGTTCCTAAGGTGAGAATATGCAATTACGGTAAAGAATTTATTTATAAAATTCAATAAGAAAATCTTGTAAAGTTCAAGAAAAAAAAATAAAACTATTTTTATATTTTTGTATTACTATTATTATAATTATAATTATTTTAGCCTTAAAAGTGATTTTTAAATATGCATTTTGGTGCTTGAAAAACTTATAAGCTGAAAGATAAAATATAAATCTTAAATTTAATCATCTATATCCAATTATAAAATGATTTGACAAGAAATGTATTAAAATTTTTGTTTTGTAGGAATAATTTTAAAATTTTTATATTTTACATTAGAGAAAGAAAACTTTTAAGTTAAAATAAGACTTAGAAAATAGGAAATCATACAAGAGAGGGTGCATAAATTTGTTAAGAAAAAATAGATTTTACGACTTTCAAATTTAAAGAAATTGAGTAGGTCATTTAAAATGGGAAAGTAGACCCTTCAAAGTCAAGTGCATAGAATGCAGATAGAGTATTAGACTATTAAAGAGAAGGAAAGGGAGAGCGAGTAGCGGCGAGGCAAATTCTCTCGGGTACCACGTGCTCTTAGATTTTGTGGGGAGTAAATTATTCCCGCTACGTTACTGCTCGCCGCCATGTTGCGCATGTGCGGTAAGAGCCCGCAAATTCTCACCGGTACATCTTGCCGATTCGAACGAGGCAAGTCAGTCTGCTTCCGCTAGCGCCTGGATCGAGCAGTTAGCTCGTGTGCGCTCTCTCTATCTGTATTAAGGGACGCTTCCCTCTACAATGTTTAATCAGTAAACTAAAGTATCAGTTCAAATGTGTTTCTACTTCTATTCAATTACCTTCTGATGAGGTTTTATGGGGACCTCGTGCGATATTCTCTCGTCTGGTGAATTCTGGGGATTGTCTACACTTCAATCTCAGGAACCTTACCGCTGTACACCAGGGCAACCCAGAAGAACCAACCAAACCCCCATACTGGTGACCCCGAGACGCAGAACTGAACACCGCAAAGATAAAAAAATGGCATTTAAAAACTTAAATTGAGGACAAGGACGCTGGGATGGCGAAGCAGACCGCAACAAAATGGACGCTGGACGACAACTCTGGGCATCATGACGCCGACGCCATTTTCACTCTGCCACAATTCTCCTGCAAATGTTGTGGCATGAGGCTGCACTTCGCATAAAATTTTCATCAGAAGCAGAGTCACTCTGCCACAATTCTCCAGCAAACGTTGTGGCACGAGGCTGCACTTCGAACGAATTATCTTCAGAAGCAGAGTCACTCTGCCACAATTCTCCAGCAAATGTTGTGGCACGAGGCTGCACTTCGCACAAAGCATCTTCAGGAGCAGAGTCACTCCGTCACAATTCCCCAGCAAATGTTGTGACGTGAGGCTGCAATACGTATTACTCGTCGCAGGAGGAATCTTCAAAGCGGCAGCATCATCTTCGAAAAATTTTTGTTGTAAGTCTTTTAGGCAGTTTGAGATGCTGTTAATATTGCGTACTCTATTTTAGGCACGCGCCAGGATAATTTCAAATTTCAACTGCAACTGCTTTTTACCTTTTCGCGAAAATTTTGCAATAAAATTATCGCGCTTCCGACTTTGCATAGAATATTTTATATAAACGCGAGTAAAAAAAAAAATTTTTTTTTGCAAAATTGCTTACGAATTGCAGAACCAGTGCGCGAAAAGGTTTCATCCTGACCCATGCGCGTCATAGTTCAAACCTTTGCCTTGTTTTAACGCGGTAGTCGAAATTTCGTAACATTATTCGCATGGAAAAGCGTAACTGCTCCTGCATATAAATGCTTTTATAATTTTAATGTAAACAAATTATTAAAAGTGGCAGAATAGTCGGTAAAAATGTATAACAACGCCAAACTTCCGTTTAAACCGTTCACGTTCGGGGTAGGTACTTTATATGCTATTTTACTCCATTCTAAGATTTAAAAGCGTTCGAGGGATTTTCTTTTTTTCCCCTTATCCACTTTTATCACAACGCGTCATTTTGTTCATCTTTCGCAATATTCGACATTTCAATCGCGTAAATCGTACGATTTCGACTTTTGCCGGTGCTCTAACGGATACCTTTTGTTTTTTTATGAAATTATTAAACGAAATAATGGAGAAACAGATCGCCGACCTACAGCGCGATCTGGCGGCACTTCGAGCGGTACCGCGCGTGGATGCATATCGTACTCCAAAAATACCTAAATTCATAGAAACCGATCCTAACTTGTGGTTTCTACAAATTGAAAGCTCATTCACGAATGTAGGGATAACCGCAGAAAAAACCAAGGCCGACCATATAATTGCACAACTTGAACCGGAGGTTGTCATGGCAATTCGCGACATTCTGTTAATAGAGCCGCAACCCGGCGACATATACACACGTGTCAAAAATCGGATTATCCAAGTATACGCTACATCCGCGGAAACCCGCCTTCGACAGCTTCTAAATGGCCAAGTACTAAGTAGCGGTAAACCATCCGTAATTTTAGCTCGTCTGCGCGCGCTGAACGACAGCCAATGCAATGATGACATCATCAAGTCAATTTTTCTTGATCAATTGCCGGGCAACATTCGCCTCATACTCATGTCATCAAATTTCACAGATTTGGAGCAAATCGCAGACAAAATGTCTGACGCTAAACTTTTTGCTAACCCTGACAACGCTTCGCTTTCTGCTATAGGCACCACTCAAGTAAGCGCACTCGATGCATTAACTGCGGAAGTTGCTTCATTAAAAAGCAAAATAAATCATATATAGGGTAATCCACGTAACCGCGCTCGTTCACAAACGCCTAACAATCGTGCGCGCAATAAATCAAAAAATCGGACTTCAGGAAAATTGTGCTGGTATCACGAGAAATTCAAAAGCAAAGCAAACAAATGCATTCAACCCTGCACTTGGGTAAATAAAAATGGGTCATTTCCGGGAAACTAACCCAGCCTAACCACCTAGAGACAGTGGGTATGGGCTCGAAATCCAAACGTCTCCATGTGCGTGATCGACATTCCGGAACAATATTCCTTGTGGATACCGGTTCAGATATTTCAATTCTCCCACTTAAGGCTAAAAAAATAGCCAAACCGGCAGAATTGACATTATTCGCTGCAAACAATTCGCGCATACCAACGTATGGGGAGAAGCGAGTATCGCTAGATCTTGGGTTTCGTCGAAGTACCGTTTGGAACTTCTGTGTAGCAGCAATTCCCTGCCCCATTATTGGAGCGGATTTGCTGGAACATTACGGGTTAATGGTGGACCTGCGAAATCGCAGGCTAATCGACTGCTCAACCGGCCTTGCATCTTATGGTGTGCTTAAAAACGTTTTTCACTCTAGTATCAGCACAGTGAATAGCACATCCACTTACTCGCAAATTTTGCTCGAATTCCCTGAGATCACTGGGTTGGAACAAACACACGCTCACCTACCTGGAAATGTGTATCATCACATTCTCACAACTGGGCCACCGTTAGCCGAACGCGCTCGCCGTTTAAATCCGAAAAAACTCGCTACGGCTAGGGCTCAATTCAAGTATGAAGTTGAAAATGGCCTGTGCAGACCTTCCAGTAGTCCGTGGGCTGCACCGATCCACATGACTCCTAAAAGCAATGGCCAGTGGAGAATTTGTGGCGACTATCGACGCTTAAATTCCGTAACCATTCCGGATCGCTACCCGATTCCACATTTGCACGATTTTTCCACAAATTTGCACGCTAAAAATATTTTCACGAAACTCGATCTGCGAAAAGCTTACCACCAAATTCCCATCGCACCCGAAGACATACCGAAAACCGCAGTCATCACACCTTTCGGTCTTTTCGAATACGTGGTGATGACTTACGGGTTGCGTAATGCGGGACAAACATTTCAAAGATATGTGCATCAGGCACTGGGCGATCTGGATTTTGTGTTCGCCTATATAGACGACATCCTCATAGCCTCCAAAGATGGCGACGAGCATGCACGTCACTTACGAACAGTTTTCCAAAGGCTCAAGAAATTCTCTCTGCACATTAATGCAGATAAATGCCAATTTGGAAAAACCGAGATCGAGTTCTTGGGGCACTTAATTAACTCCCAGGGATTCAAACCCACTCCTGATAAAGTTAAGGCAATTTTAGCCTTTCCTAAGCCTTCCACTATTACCGAGTTACGTAGATTTCTTGGTATGACAAATTTTTATCGTCGCAGCTTGCATAACGCAGCGTCTGTCCAGGCACCTCTTAATAAGTACCTGCACGACGCTCGTAAAAATGATAAGCGTAAAATCGTATGGACTTCCGAAGCTGAAGCGGCATTCAGCAAAGTCAAATTAGACCTAGCAAATGCCGTGTTGCTAGCTCACCCTTCCGCAGAAAAGGAAACTCGTTTGTCAACGGACGCTTCCGATACTGGAATCGGAGCATCTCTCGAACAAAATACTGACGGGCATTGGACTCCTCTCGCATTCTTTTCTAGAAAGCTTAGTCCAGCTCAGCTCAATTACAGCGCCTATGATAGGGAATTAACCGCTGTTTACGAGTCGATCAAGTATTTTCGGTATTTCTTGGAGGGCCGACAATTCAAAATCTTAACGGATCATAAACCTCTTGTGTTCGCCTTTCAAAAGCGTTCGGAGAAAGCCTCTCCTAGGCAGCAACGACAATTGTCGTACATCTCTCAGTTTACAACCACCATCGAACACGTTCCTGGTGTTGAAAACGTCGTGGCCGATGCATTATCTAGGGTGGATGTCGTCGTTGGCTCTCTGCCGATCCAGTGCACGGGATCGGTCGAGTTTCATGGCAATTCTTCCTCTCCTATGCCATTCATCGAAACAATAATTCTACCGACTGAGATTCGACTTTCCGAGTTGGCTGAAATGCAAGAGGCGGAACCAGAGCTCAAACAGTTCTGTACCTCTTCCAAATCTTCCCTCAACATACGCAAAATTATGTGGGGATCGGACGGGACATCTGTGTATTGCGATTTGTCTGGGGACACCTTACGTCCCATAATTCCAACGGTTATGCGACAGCGCATATTTGATGTTTTTCATCAGCCGTCGCACCCAAGCGCGAAAGTCACAAATCGAGTGATCTCTCAAAGGTATGTTTGGCCTGGTATGAACAAAGACATAACCAGGTGGGCGAGATCATGTCTGGATTGCCAACGATCCAAGGTTACACGTCACACCATTCTCATGCCAGCGCAAATTGTCGCTCCCGAGTCGCGTTTTAGACATATCCATACGGACATAGTGGGTCCTCTCCCGGAAAACGAGGGATACAAATACCTACTGACCGTGATTGACCGTTTTTCGCGTTGGGTCGAGGCAATACCATTGCGAAATATTGAGGCTGGCACCGTATGCCGTGCCCTTTACGAGGGTTGGGTGTCCCGATTTGGAACTCCAGAAACTATCTCGACCGATCAGGGTCGACAGTTCGAGGCCCAACTTTTTCAGTCTCTTTCGAAACTTTTAGGGTCACATCGCATCAGAACAACTCCGTACCACCCTGCATCTAACGGCCCGGTAACAAGGAGTTCATTGAGACGCATAGAATGGCATTTAAAAAAGTAGACACTTCAATGCCTTGAAATGCGTACTAATTGCATTTTTGTCCGAAATGCCATTAAATGCGTTTTATGGCTTGAATCTTGTCTCGTTCCAATCATTTTCAATGCGCACAAATGAAAAGGCATTAAACTGACGTCATGGTAATACTGTTAAGTGAATTGGCGTTAATG
>CAKNYM010028990.1:0-47831 GCA_932195095.1 Andricus curvator | reverse complement strand
TGACTTTTAAAATTAAGACAGTTAAAAAATAATGCCTAATGCCATAAAAACATGCCAAATGTCTAAGAATGGCTCTCTTTAGACGAAGAAGGTTTTGTTCTCGGAACGGCGAAGGTGGGTGGATTTACGTTTGCAGATGTTGAGGTTTTTACGGCAATAGAATCAGTCGCAGAATTGCAGAGAATGTTCATGAGCAGCCTGTATACTATATAGTACGAAGAGTATGGGTTTTAAGATTAACGTTTATAAAACAAAAATGATTGTTTTTGAAAGAAGGGATGAGGAGAGAGTATACAACATTGCCTTAGGCGAAGAGAGAATTAACAAGTTGATGATTTCGTATATCTTGGAAATTTGTATACTGCTGAAGGAAAGATAGATGAAGAGATATTCAGGCATGTAAACGAGAATAGAAAGATTATCGGTAGTGTAGGAGCCAATACTAGAAGTAAAATTGTGACGGATAAAGCTAAAATAGCAATATATAATTATGCCCTTGCACCCACTGTGCTGTTTGGTAGTGAGACCTGGACGTACCAAGAAAAAGGATAGAAGTAAAGTGGACACAGACGGCATGCAATTCCTACGGAGTTTATGGGGAAAAACTCGGGTCCCCCAAGGCTCGAACCTTGGTGCGCTTCTCATTATTGTTGTCATAAACGATGCGGATACGGTAATTAAACACTTCCGCCTGCTGTATCTAGTTCTGTAGCTCTGTAGATAGTATACAAGACTGTTACGAACTTCAAATTGATGTGAATAATTTTGTCACCTGGTGCGCCAGTTAAAACTAGATATCAACCCAGCCAGGGTTTAACTATTAACTATATGTTATCTGGGTTTCTTGTTTAGAATATGCCGTAATAAAATTAAGTTCACTTCTACCATAAGAACTCTGTATTATACACTTATTAGGCCGGAGTTGGAGTACGGATTGGTTATTTGGAATCCTGAAGCTAAGTATCTTTCTGAAACTATAGATAAATGTCCCAAAAGATTCCTTACTTATTCAACCAAGCTTTGCAATCATTCGTATCTGCGAGGTCTGTAATCTATTGATCTCCGGACTGTTGGATTTATTTTGAAAATAATTAAATTGAATAAATAAAACGCAAATGGACATGGTCAGAAATGAGTGGATTCTTAAAGAGTGTACAGTGTAAAAGAAACACTGATTGACAAGAGTGAGACAAATTTGTTAAGAGGGTTCGGGCATATTGAGAGAATGGATGAAGGGCGTTTTACACCAAGGAAAGAATGGTGGTAATGTGTGAATGAGACTCTTAGAGGCTAGATATTCGAGAGATTCAGTTTGTGTGGGAACCGTGACGTGCGATGGCTTTGTGAAGATCTCCACCCGGGGTGATTGCCAGAAAGATTGATCAGCGTCCCGTGTCGGAGTGATTTCTAGATTGACCTAAAATCTATCCCTTCTACTACACATCCTTTACTTACACTTACCATATAAATTCCTTATCTTGATTCCCGGTAGTATAATGAGGCTAGAACCGTACGAGTTACGCTTTCCTGGAAAAGGTTTTGTTTTTATGGTATAATAATAATAGTACAAAAATTTGATGACTATATATAGTCTGACGAGTTTGAATATCGCGCGCATAAAAAGACTATCAAAAACAAAGTTCTATTATTAGTTCAACTACTAAAATGTTAATAAGCATTGATTTACACGTTTATTTAACTTTCGATTTTTTATTTTCTCACCTATTTTTGAAAAAAAATTTCACCTTTTTCTACAACAATAGATGGTGTGATGACTGCGAAACACTTTTAATTTCTCAATCTTTGAAAACTTATATTAAGAATATTTTAATTTGAAAGTAAACTATTAGAAATCATGAAAATATTTTAAACTGAAGGACTTTAGAATTACGCATGGTAAATTGAGTGGTTTCATATTGAAAAATATTATAAACCGAGCTTTTTGAACTCAAACGAATTTAAAATTGCACACATCTAAAATTGCATAGTTTCTACTAGAAATGTTTAAAATTCCCGATCAAAAATATATGCACTGCCATTTTTCGGTCAGAAAAAGATAATTTGAATCTCCGTTTTTTACAAGTCTTCATTTTTAAACTGTTCTTGATCCACATTCTACTTTCTAGAATCTCATTTTCATCCGCAATATCTTGTTTGAAGAATTACTTCACAATCTTACAACGACTGTTTATTTTTTCAGGTGCTGGCCATGCGCTCCATGTCCCTACTGTATGGATACTTGTTTAAATCAGAAACATTTCTGTCCATCGTGCAATGCCTATCTCGGACAGCATGAGAATTAGTAACTTTACTATATATCGACACCGGACAACATCGCTCGTAATTCATTCCACCGTTTTTGAGCTTCCTGTTTAAGGGGGGAGATACCTTTATCGGCTTCAAAAACTCGAAAAAATTTTATTACATAAAATATTAGTTTAACATCTCAAGAATGTAAATTCAAAGTCCCAGAACGAAATTCGAAGTCCTTCTAATATTAAAATCCGATTTGTCCAGTGGCGAACGGACTCCAAGAAAGGCACGTTTTTAAACGCGTTTTTAAAACTGGCGGGACATATAGCTCAGAAAGTAATCGACCGATTTCGATGAAACTTGATATACATATTTCTAACCTTATTATCTAAAACATGAATGTAAATGTTTTTGAAATTTAAAAAAAGTGTATTTTTTTATTCCAAAATTTAACTATTTTTTTCGAAAAATTTAATTTTTTTTTCAAAGCGTACCATTTCATCAATTTTCAACTTTTTTCACTTTTTCTTGGTTCATATTCTACGTTAGAGTTGAAAGATAATTAAAATACAAATGTAACAGCCAAAAGTTATAATAAAATATACCCAAAGTCTTGAAAATGTTGAAAAACTCTTTCTTTTTAAAAAAAAATCATGAAAATCAGCAATTTTTTCCTCACCTAAAGGTATCTCCCCCCTTAACTTGGCCAGAAGCGGATCGAATAACGCAGAAAACATATGCCTCTGTTCTAATCACATTCGATTTTTTCTTCAAAAATGCATCAACAAGACTTAGTTTTTAAACTAAACTGATATCAGTCTTTCCCTCCGTAATTTGTTAATTCATATGAAACAACAATTGATTTAAAATCACATGCAGGATTAGGCAACTTTCCAAGAGGAACATGTACAGTGAATTGATGATTTTAATCATAATTGCGTAAGGTTTAAATTATCTCCTCTGATCTTGACATTTCCACCGAAAGATTATATCTTTAAGTTTTATATTATACATAACTTTAAGACAATGAAACAAAAATTTTGTGTTTTTAGTTTTTGCGAGATTAAAAAATCGAACATGAAACTATTTTTAAAAATATTGGTAGAGAATTTAAATTTTGTCAGATTTGGATAACTTGCTAAATCGACTTTTGTTTTTGCTTTTAAAAACCTAGACTACAGCCTAAAATTTGTGATCAATAAATCCAGTATATCCTAGTCATCGTTGAATGTAACTTTACCGTTTATATTTTTACAAAGAACTGCTGGGTGGTTTGGATAAAAGTTCTTGAACGACAAGAAGTAATTTATGTTTTAGCTGCTAAGCAGCTGTTTAATTCTTCCTATTATCGATTGATTCAGCCTGCAGCATTCTTATCACAAAACCAGTGTGACCAGATAATGCACTTATCAAAACCTGGAATATTGTATGTTAAGCAAAATGCGACAATCTACAATTTATGAAAAAAATCTGTGTGATATGAAGTACTTTGCTTCGGAAATGTACTAGCTTTTGCAGTGATTTTCTTCTTTTCTTTAATAGAAATAACAAATATTTTTGTACGTGTTAGCACTTACGATACAAAAGCTTGTACATGCCTTTAGTTGTTACGCGATATTTGTGCCCAAGATATAGACAAGGATATTTCTACGTTAATGGTTATTTTATACTACTTATAATGTATAATCAGTAAAAATGTAAATGATATTTTATACAAGCGTTCACAGTGATTCTGAAAGTCTATACATAAATTTATAAATACGGTTATCTGGAAATGCCTATCACCTAAGGAAAATATTTTACTGTTTAAAAAGTCAAACATATAACATTTATTTCAATAGGAGAAATTTTAATGGCAGGGAAATGTTAACAAGTTACAAGAACAATAGTGAATTTCATTACTATTTTGGATACGAATGGTTGTGTTATTTAGCGATTCTTCAGTGAGCATGGAGTCTTTTTGTTATTATCGTAGTTTTGTACTTGTAATCGTATATTTTCATGTAAAGATGATGTAATGTCTGATTTAACAGTGCGAGAAAATAAAAATGTATGAACGTAAATTTATTTTTATATTTAAACTTTAAATTCGAAATTCCTTTTTCAATTTTTGATTCAAAATTTGAAGTAGAAGCTTCAAGTTGAAATAATTCTAAGCCCGGATGCTTTCAAATGAAACTTGCGTATTTAATATTGTGGATGTGTTTCAATAAAATAATTGTTAGATCCTTTCAACTTTTTGAAATCAGAATTAACCGTTGTTTTAAATATTGTGATTTTTTAAAACAAAGTTCAAGACTAAAGTTAGAATAAAGAACATAAATAAGCAGTTGTTAACAATTATCTAAATTTTTGTTGTAATTAAAAAAAACAATATCTGAAGTAAAATTCAGTATTTAGACGTAATCCATTTCATAACATGCAGGCCGGCGGGTAACCATACTTTCCATTTGGTATTCTTCTGTTTTCCGGGAGAAAAATTATTTTTGATTTTTTTTACACCTTGTCCTTTTTGCAATTTTTGAGATTTTAAGGTCTTTCTTCAACCAGTTCATTAAGTTTTTTTACTCTTTCGAAAGCGATAAGAAAAATGAATGAAAAATGGTAACGCTATTTTGATTTCTTGCAAAATGAAAACACGAAACTTTCGGATAACTTTTCTTTGCTAAAATGTTCAGGAGTGAAGGGTAATATACTCGTGTATTCGAGGCGGACCGAGCATTGGTTTTTTAATGGGGAAATAATGAAAAAGTAACCAACTTTGCAATTTTCAATGCATTATATCGTTGGCTCCAATAAAATAACATTTTTCTGATTTGAAGTAAAAAATAGCAGTAAAATACAATAAATGCGAGTACAGTAAGAAAAAATAGAATTTTGTTTCTCTCTAAATACAAATACACCCCGGCTTTAAAATTTATGTTAAGTTGGCTATATATATATAACCTATCACTCCTGAAAATTTTGATGAAAAAAAGACAGCTGTTTTTGAGAAAATTTCGTGTTTTTGATTTTTCAAAAAATCGTAATAGCTTTACCATTTTTAATTCTCACCGGTTTCGAAAAAGTGAAGAAAAGCTTGACAAACTGGAATAAGAAAAACATTAAAATCTGCAAAATTGACACGGTTTTGAAAACTGGATAAGCTGAAATAAGAACTATACTTCAAACATGGCACGGTTTTGAAAGCAAAATTGTAAAAACTCATTTTATCTTCAAAATTAAAAAATATTCGTAAAAAATGTCACTATGTCCATTTAGAAACGTGTCTCCTTATTTTCCATGAACAACATATTTCATTGACAAGCCACCCGCCGGACTGCATGATTCATGATCGATTCGGTCATCAGTTTCACAATATTATAAAATAAATTTGAATATTACAATGTCATTTAATAGTTACCCGGTTCTATACTTCACCGATATTTTTTCGCAACAATTCACGTCTACGTAAATTGTGATATAGAGTTCAATATTAGGAAAATTTATTAAAAGGTACTAAGGAACGTTTTATAGTCCTAAATATCTGAAAATACAAACAAAATTCTAAAAAGAATTTTTGTTCAATGTCAAAAATAGACCCATACAAACGTTCCTAGTGTTATTCACTTAATGTCCCAAATTGTCAGCTAGGTATCTCAATTCGTGTGGAAGTTGTTGCGAAAAAAATGTCGGTGGAGTAGGAATAGCAGAAGTTTTACATGGCCTTAAAAAATTGATAAGAAAATAAAACTCAGAATTTGGATAATTTTTTTAAAACGAAAATCTTAATTATAATAGGAGGAAGTTCAAGGACTTTTTCTGGAAATGGTACGGAATTTTTGGTCGCAGAAAAAAGAGGCTGATGTGAAATTCGCAGGTATTCTATATTTGTTTCAAAAGACGAAGTTCTTACTTTGTTTTACAAAGCAGTTAACTTTTATATACACTGAGTAATAATATCCAAAAGGGCAGTATTTTAAGTAGTCAAAAGACTTAATGAGGAATGCATAGGTAAAGCACTATGGCATAGACCGAACATGAAAATAGTTCATCTGCGTAAACAACTAATTAATCACCCTATTCGTAGATCCATTTCTCTGCCCAGGAAGCCCAGTCAACGAGTTCCTTCTTTTCTTTCTCACCGAACCACAATTTAATTTCTGTGTTGGCGGAATCGACGGAGTCTGATCCGTGAATGATGTTGCGGCCAACCTGGAGACAAAAATCTCCACGGATAGTTCCTGGTGCAGAATCCTTGGGATTAGTCTCACCAAGCATCACGCGACCAGTCTTAACTGCATTCAAACCTTCCCAAACCTATAATCAAAAATGGTTGTATTATTAAGAATATTCGGCAGTTACCTCACCTTTAAATTCAATAGTCTTGAAAATAGTTGATAAAATTAACAAATATAGCCACCTTGTTAAAATAACAAATTTTCAAAGAGAAGTCAAAGCACAATGTAGAAAAAAAAGTTGAATCGGTAATTGTTTTTAACATTAGTTATTTGAGATTTGGTATTTTTCTTTAGCTTTAGAAAAAATTGTAATTTTGATCCAATCTTCATCTTCGATAGTTCATTTTGTTCCTTGAAATATCTAAAATTCTACTTGGATGGTTCTTCCTAACATGCATTTAAGTTTGCACGTGACTGATTGTTAATTAAGTAATGAAATAAGATCTATCTACTTGCCTAACATAGTTTTAAATAAAATTCATCCCAATAGAATTGAAAGTAATATTTAAAAAATATAAAGTAAGCAAGATGGAATCGAAATCACGATTTTTTTTTCTGAAGCGAAAGAAAATGTTGAGCAATTACATTTTCAAAAATTTTGTTCTTCATTGTCCCTAGATTTCTCTTTAAAAATTTATTATATTTAAGAATGTTTATATAAATGTGTCTATTTTCCTCGATTTTTAAAACTATTCTGAAAATGAAAATTGAACTCTTTTAGAAAATCAGCTATTTGTTATACTGTTTATTTTTATTTGTTGTATTATGTAATTGAAATAATAAGCCTCTCGAAAATTTCTTTACTGAGTCTGATTCCAAGCTGGTTATGCAATTAAAATTCAATACTTTAATGGAAATTTTAAGTCTTCGTTCTTTCATGACGCTTCGTTAGAAATTCCTATTATCTGCACAATGGAATCATCTTTTAATATTTAATAAAGAAAAAATACTAACCATAGGGACAACTGGCCCGGAACTCATGTATTTCACTAGACCGGGGAAGAAAGGTTTGGAAGACAAATCAGCGTAGTGCTGCTTCAAAAGATCCTCAGGAGCCTGAAATAACAAAAAAGAAGATTAATAAAAAGTTGGACTTACAATAATTTAAACTCTGCATCAAATGTAAGCTTTCCAATTTTTTCCTTGTGCCAAATGTAGAGTGAGCTCATAAGATTAAAAAATTTAAATTATTTTACATTATTTGTAAACTATTTGTAAACTAATTTTTTTGAGAAATTGTCCTTCAAGATAAAAAATATTGAATAAATGTAGTTTAAGTTTTTAATGTTCAGAAACTTAAACTTTTTGTATGAATTCAGACAAAGTTTGATTGAAAGGTTACATTTTTTTGAAGTTTATACACCATAATTATTGTTTGAGGTCAAAATAATTATAATCCAAAGATAGCTAGAGAATAAATTGGAAAAATATAATTTTTTTCAAGATTTTTAATTACATAAATATTTCCAGAAATGCAGAAAAAAAATTTCTAAAATTAAAAAGCAGATTAAAATGTAATGAGAAACAACGCAAAGGAAAACTGAACGCAATATTTTAATTCAAAGAAAATCATTTTAAAAATTATCAGCCATATTCGAATTCTTCCTTCTGTCAAGGGCAAAAATGGCATTGAAGTTAGCCGTTTAAAGTTTAAATGCTGAAAAACTAATGTAAAATCGAACAAAATTGATCGGATTCCTTCAACTTAATTTCTCAATAATGTAAAAAATGGAACGCGAGGTACAGAAGATTTTTACAAAAAAAAGGAAATTAAATTTGTAACCACGTGTTATAAATCTTAAATTCTACAATTTTGTGGGAAGGATGTGCGAAAATCTGGACTTACCCAAACCATTTTCATCGCTACGAGCTTGAAACCCTTCTCCTCGAAGCGTTGAATGATTTTTCCAACGAGTCCACGTTGAACTCCGTCGGGCTTGATCATAATAAAAGTTCTTTCCTTATTTTCCGCCATGGTTTTTAGGAAATTAAATAAAATATTTTTAAGACAGAACACAAATCCACGCCAACTCCAAGTGCCGGTGAGTTGAAAAGACGGGACGAAAACGAAAGTGGAAGCTGGACCGAATTCCAGTTTCTGAACAGGAAATAGCAGAATTGAACCGGACATGACGAAATTTATAGTAGGAGAAGAGCGCGAAATTCAAACACTACATGACTTAAACACTTTCGTGAAACAGGAGTGACATTGAATATATTATTGACAAATATAATCTTCTTTATCTTTCAACGACTAAATGTTTAAAGACAAGGGCATATGTCTGAAATCTTTAATTTTTTCAATAGAAAAAAAATGATAACATTTTTGTAGGTACAATGGTGGAAATTTTACTATATTAGCTAAAGGTTATTGGAAAGAGAATAACTACTGTTTTGAAATAGATATTACTGATTGGAAAATATTTAATTATTTGAAGTGAAACGATTTTTGAATATCACAGGATATTATACTTATTGATAATATATTTAACATCGTTGAAATTGCTATAATTTCAATTTAAAATTATAGTTTTTAATGCGCAACTCTGAAACAGTGTGATTTTTAAGGCCTTGAAACTAAAGTTGTTTGCTTCAAAAGCTTAAATTCGAACATAGTTTGTCAGAAATGTCTTGATTTTTGGAGATCTTAAATTTCACAATCTTGTGGTTTCAAATTCAAATATTAAAAATTTCAGGACAATTTCACTATTAAATCTTTCACAATTGCAAGATTTCATATTGAAAGCCTTGATAGTCAATTGTAAATTTAATAATTTTACATTTAAATATTCTAAACAATTGTTTTGTTTCAATTTCGTCAGTTTTAAAATCAATAATGTAAGATTTGAATATTCTACATTGTTTGGTTCAATTTTAAACTTACAAAATTGTCTGTTATTTTCTAAATTCTTCGAAATCGTATAGAATATCAAATTAAAAGACTTGTTATAACTGCACAATTTTCAGTGTAAAGGACGTAGAGAAGAAGATTTAAACAAAATATTTGATAAAACATATTAGTGCAAATAATACTTTTCACACAGAGTTATGTCAAACCAAATTTTCGCTCCATTCAATTCAGCTAAGAAAACAATTTTGACATTTTCAGTTTTTTAAATTATACAAGGTTTTTTTTGTAAGAAATGGGAACGAGTTTCTCTACTGTCTTCATCACTGATTTTTTTGTCACGCATAGATATGTACTGGGATACGTTTTATTTTCATACGTGAATACGTAAAATTAAATGTTCACTCCCAAGCTGAAGTGTTGTTGGATTGAGACCAAAAAATTGTCATCAAAGAAATTTATCCAGGTTCGATGAAATGGATGTGGAAGTTGACAACCAGGCTTGATTGCGATAAAAAATTCAATTTTTAGTATATAGATAAAATAAAAACAAGCTTCCGAGATATTAAGTTTCTGAATACGGGTAAATAAAGTTTTCTGTAAATAAGTTAGCTAATTCCGAGAAAATCGACTGAGAATGTTGAGATTAAAATTTTATGAGTTTTCAAAATCCGCTTTGGATCGCGATTAAAAAACAAATTCTTAATTTTTTGCAAAAATAAAAACTTTCTCCCAAGATATGTGGATGCTAAATGAGAATAGAAAAGGTTTGATCCAAAATAAAATGATTTTGTTCCGAGAAAATCAATATTGAAGATCGCGATATCGCAGTATGAGAGACATTTTGTTGGTAAAAATAAAAAAAATGTATATAAATATATTTTTCTCCATTAAATTGTATAAATTAAAAATAAGTTCAAGAAATATCAATGCCAAAAGGTTGAAAAAAAATATTACTACTTTAAAATTGTAACTAATATTTTATATAAATTTTATTTAAAATTATTATATCAAAAATAGTATATTGTGCTACAAGTTGAAAAAGCGAGAGATTTAAAACGAGTGTGAAGTTAGCTACCCGAGCGGAGCGAGGGTGGCTATCACTCGAGTTTTAAATCGTCGCTTTTTCAATGTGTGGGACACGATACTTTTTCTATAATTTGTTAAAAAGTGCTAGTTTTTGTTTACCTGTTTTTTGTGTAAAAAGAAGGCGATTTTTTGTCGATTGACGCAACAATGACAATGGCAATTATCAAAACCATGGCAATAATATGGCAGTAATAATAAGCTTGTTCTCACAATTGAATAGTTGGCCCATAAAGTTGAGGGCTTCAAAACTTCCGGTTTTTCGTGAAAAAAACCAAGCACAGTATTTTCGGAGAAACTGACGGTGTTTTTTTGCTTTTGCCAAGTGACAAAAGTACATACAAAATACACAACTCGAGACTTTTCAGGAAATTGCTTTTAGGTTAGGGACGACAGTCGGAAAATAGAATGAAGTTGGCTGCGCACGATGCACGAGTCCACCCGAGGCAGCACGAACCCACCCGAAATAACATTTACTTTTTCCACTGTGCCTCACTTTTATCACTGTCCATTTACTTTTTCCACTGCATCTGTCCACTTTTGTCACTGTTGCCCGGAAAGGTCGGCACTGCGCATGCGCCACGTCATCGAGCAAAAATCGGTAACTTTTTACACCAAAAACAGGTGGAAAAACTGGCACTTTTTCGCGAATTATAGAAAAATTATATTTTGTGACACCCACCTCTAAAGTTGACGTTTTCATGCTTCTAAATTGTGCCTAAAGGAGCTTATTTGAGCAGACTGTGTGCGAATAATTTTCGCACATGCGCAGTTTGAAGATGGCTTACTTTAGGCACTGGTGAAAAAGCTGCGCATGCGCACTTTCGAGATGAGGTACTTTAGACACTGGCTAGTGATGGGATATCGAAAAAAATATCGATATTTTAAATATCGATAAATCGGAAACTAAATATCGAAAAAATCGATATATCGGATAAAAAATATCGATATTATCGATATTTTTTATTTTAAATATATAATTAATTGTAATGAGTATAAACACATTATTATTAAAGAAAATGTATTAAAGCAACAAAGTGGTTTCATAAAATTTGTGTATCTTGATTCTTCTCTTCCAATCTTCCACAGAAAGTAAGTTTGTAGAAAAACAAAAATATCTTAGAATAACACATAGCGTTGCTATGTGTTGCATTGTAATTTGTTAACTTCTGCAACACAACCTTCGGAATTTGTTGCTTTGGTTTTAAATTCCATAGCTTTGGTTGATTTCTGCGAGTGTTTATTTGCCTAATTAAACAAAATAAATTGGGTTTAATGGTTGTAAGATAAGCAATCGAAAGAAATTGTACCCTTGTTTTTTAAAAACAGTAACTATATTTTAAATAAGTCTCCTGCGTTAGGCAGCAGTAACTGCGTGGAAGTAATTCCATTGGAATGTAATGACTGTTTTCTTATGAAAAAAGGGTATTGTATATAAGGGGCTGTCCATAAACTACGTTATCAATTTTAGACAATCCCCCCCCCCCTCCCCGAAAAGTAATGTAGCCCAAGAACTGTATAAAAACATAGGACAAAAAGTGATTTTTCACGAAAATAGGGTAATAATGCAGGACAAAATTCTTTCAAATAAAATTAATGTGAATACGATATTGAATGCAATATGAAACACTTTAAATTCGTAAGATTTTAAGTCGAAATGTATATTTCATTTTCAACAAAATACATGCATTTTTAACCAAAAATAGAATAGTGAAATTTTCTGATAAAAAATACATGTTTAACAACACAAAAACAAATTTTTAACAAAAAAGTTAAATTTTCAACCAAAAAGATGAATTTTCTAGCAAAAAGATCAATGTTCTAGCAAAAAAACACATATTTTCAACAAAGTACATCAAATTTCAGCAAAATTGTTGAATTTTAAAACCAAAAGAAAGAATTATCTACAAAAAAGTTGAATTTTCATCCCGAAAATATGATTTTTTAACAAAAAAGTTCATTTTCCACCAAAAAGTCAAATTCTCATGAAAATAGTTTAATTTTTAACCAAATAGTTAAATTTAAATAAAAAATATGAATTAAAAAAAAACAGTTAATTTTCAACAGAACCAGATTAATTTAGAACCAAATAGATGCTTTTTTAATCTAAAAGGATGAATCTTCAACCAAGAAGATTAATTTTCGACCAAAAAAGACGAATTTTTATCAAAATACATGAATTTTCAACCAAAAAGATCAATTTTCAACCAAAAATGGAATATTTACATAGTTAGTTGAAAAAATTAATTCTCAACCAAAAAAATGCGAATTTTTCACAAAATACATGAATTTTCAACCAGAAAAGGTCAATTGTTAATAAAAAATATCAATTATTAACCAAACATGGAATAGTTGCAATATTAGATAAAAAAAATTATTTTTTGACAAAAAAAAAGAATTCTCAACAAAATAGTTACATTTTCAAGTAAAGAGATGAATTTTCAACTAAAATGATGAATCTTTAGAAACATGAATTTTCAGCAAAATATTTCAACCCAAAAGATGATTTTTTAACTCTGTCCTGAGACTTATATTATTCAGAAATATTCGCATTATACAGATTAGAAAGTATACAAAGGTAAATAATGAATGAAAAATATGTCTACTTACGATTTCTTGTATTTAGTTTTCGTTTGGGTTTTCACTCACTTTTCAACTAAAAAGCACATTCTGTCAAGCAACATAATAGTGATGGGATATCGATATCGAAATTATGACAAAATATCGATATTGACTTTGATATATCGGTTTCTAAATATCGATATGAAATATCGATATATCGGACTCTGAATATCGATATTTTCGATATCGATATCCCATCGCTAACACTGGCATAGGTAACTTTAAACACTGGTGTTGGTATCTTGTTGAAATAAATTTAGATTTACCTTGAACAAATGTTTTAATGATTGAAGTTTTGTTTTTAGGGTTTCGTCGCCCCCCCCCCCCCCGGCAAAAGAGCATAAACGCCAATATTTTTTTAAAATAATTTTTGTTCCAAAAAATTTTTTTGTTTTCAAATTTTTTTTTCAAAATTTTGTTTCAAAACTTTTTTTTCACAAAATTTTTTTTCAAACATTTTTTTGCACAAAATTTTTTTTTCAGAAAATTTTTTTTAAAAACTTTTTTTTAAAAAGAATGTCTTTAGTCCACTCTATGCAATATAAAATTAGTATTTTTCGTTACCTCCTCCTAGCAACTTTTTCGGACGGGCGTTGCAAAAAATAGTGTGTGATACACGTGCGCATAGGTGATTGGTAACTCGTGTGATTGCATCATTCGCCTGCGGCTCGAAGCTACAAATATTTTTTTGATTAAAACAAGAAAATTCTTGCGTGTAAATAAAAATTTATTTGAGAAAAGACAACATTTTTGTTCTGTCAAATATTGTCGCAATTTTTTGGCAATAATTATGAGAAACAAAATTAATATTTTAAAAACAATAAAAACATAGGGTTAGGTGATGATTATTAAAAATGGTATGTATTGAACGTTTTAATGAATTTATTACACTATATAGAACGTCAGTCCTTTCATGAAACGGCTGGATTTCATGAAACTGGCTAAGATATAGGTATACACTTTAAATAAAATTTAAATCAAAATTATTTTTGCTTGATTCGCAATAATGTTAATGTTTTCTATTTGGTTTTTCTTAATAATGTGTACAAGTTTTTTGAGCAAGCTACAGTTTTTCGAAAATGAGCAAAAAACGTTGTTTTTTTTTAAATTATTTTTTATACTCCTTTCGGATGCCAAACCACAGCATTTTTTCTGCCTGGCTTAATTGATTACATTAATATGAGAGTTGAAAGGATTTTTACATTCTCATCTAGAGAAGGTATTAGATTTGTGTAAAATTTGACCCCCCCGGTTTTTGTCAAATGTCCACATTTTGAGACCCCCTGAACCCAAAAAACAGGTTTTTACGAATGAGTCTGTCTGTATGTATGTATGTATGTATGTCCGTCTGTGAGCACGATGACTTTCGAAAGAATTGACTGATTCGATTGGCCTTTGGTATACTCTTTTAGTCTTCCAAACTGAAGGTCAAGTTCGTTAGCCAGCCATTTTGGATGAAAATTCAAAAAGTGAGAGCATTTTGAAAATTTTTTAGACCATTTTTTTTCAAAATTTGGAAATTATATATACAACCCCTTATAGTAATCAAAAATTCAATAATTTTATTCTCACGACATTTTTCGATAAAATGAAAATTTTCAGAGTTACAGCATTTTCAAAATCCAAAAGAAGAAACGATAATTAACATTTTCAGCCAAACAACGCACGATACGAAAAAAAGTCAAGACAAGAAAAGTGTTTCTTTTTGCACGCCCTACAAGATTATCAGAACGACTTTTTGAATTTTCTTCAGCATAAAAAATCAAGCAATTGCGACTCTCTCGGTTTCCATTCCTTGTCGTCGCCCCCTCCCCTCCCCCCGTAACAGAAGTTTTGGTGGGACTGACGTTAGAACTGGACTCTCCACTATACGACGAATCACTACTTAACTTGGACATGATTTCGACTCGCAAAACACATTTCGCGCATAAAGGTTGTAGTTGGGTGTACAATCTAAACATGAACAATACAAACAATAAAGTGGCCTCGGAATGGACTGAAACTTTGATTGACGAAATGCATACACACGATAAACGTAAAGTTTGAGTTTCAGGCGATGAATGGTGACTGGGTGTCTGGAATGTTAGGGGGGTGAATGATCTTAAGATAAGAGAATTACGAGAAACTATGCGCGTAAGGAAGCTAGGTATTTTATGTGTACCTGAGACAAAGAAAAAGGAATGCGAAAGTAGAAACATAGAAAATGGGGTGTTGAATGGCGGTTTTGAAATATGGTCAGGAGTAGATAGGGAATCACATGGTAGTCAAGGGGTCGGTTTGGTTATGAATGAAAAAGCAAGATATATGTTCCAAAAACGACTTAAATACTTTTTTTCTCCCCTTTTCAGATAGTTGGAAAAAAATCTTTCTGATTGTAGGATTTATTATGAAGATACGGAAATATACGCTGAAGTAAAGGAATTACCTTCTTCATTTTAAATCAAATACAATTTAAGTAATTTTTATCTGAAGAACATTGAACATAACATATGGTCGTTGCGAAGCGCGCTCAAACTTTTGGGTTTCTATTATACGATGAACAGGAACGAGCGTGAAGCGCGAGGTTCACATGATGATCAAACCAAATATCGAGCGCGAAGCGCGAGTGTCGTGATGAGAATGTGTTCCTTAAGGTCGATAGAACCTTAAGTAAATTAGTTCTTCTTTTTATGTAAAACTGACATAATTAAACCAAAAGCAGGTCATAACGATGAAGCTTACTAAGAGAGTATTAGCCCGCGAAGCGCGCAATAGCGAGCACACGGAGTGTGAAAACCTAGACGACAAATGTGTCCGAGCGCGAAGCGCGAGATGAATACCCCTTCGAGCGCGAAGCGCGAGATCCAACAGGTGCGCGCCCTAGCGCGATGAGAATGTGCCCGCGGAGCGGGCAGATTTTTTTTATTAAGTTCGTTCCCACGCAATTTCTCACAAATGGGAAATAACATCAAAAGCCGATTGTGCTACGGTTATTATTTCCGAGGTTCGATAAAAAATGGTCATGTTAGATTTAACAGGAAAAGATTACTTTTGTAATATACCGAATACTATTGAACTGCAATAAGCGATATGTAATTGTACCCATTTACGTTAGGACGAGGTGAAACTGTTAAAACTAATTAAATATGAGTTGGCATCCAAAAAAGTGCAGAAAACAAAATTTCTGAAATCGATTAATATGTTCTGTTCTCTTTTTTGATTTGAATATTCAAAATAGCTTTCCTATTGTTTCAAAAATTGTGACAGATTTTTATAAGTAAGGTAAATGTCCAGTAACCGTGACGGTCCTAATAATCGTGCAACTAGTTTCTAATTTGAATATATTGTTAAAAAATATGTTAAAAGTAACATATAATGAAAACCCCCGTTTATCTTTAGCATTTTATAGTAGCAAATAGAATTTTCTATTCTAATTCTTAAAAATGACATTCCCAAAATACCTCCTTGATTTACAGGAAAATTATCCGGTACAACCTGAAAATTTGACTCTATACCTTTTATTATTATTTTAATTTCTCCTAATGTACTAATCATTTCATTACCGATCCCAATCAAATTATACCTTTTATTTTTATTAATCCAGGTTCTCAAGACAACTTTATGTTTTTCAATTACATTTAAATGGCACCCAGTATTTATCATGAAAAATGCTGTTCCTTTATAAAAATTTGAATTTTCTATTTCAATGGGGTCGTTGCATGAATTTTAGGTAATATATTTTTTAAATACTGCATAAGATTCTGAAAATTTTGGTACATTTAAAAAAAAATTTGAAAACTTCATTGTGGAGAAAAAAAATGTGTAAGAAAAGTATTGTAATCCCTATTCAAAAGCTCTGTGACCTTGAAACGTCACTTCCCAAAAAGCGCGTAACCAATCAGAATAATGATCTATTGACTAACGAAGTATCTAGCAGACAGCTGGCGAAAATTCAATTTACAATTTCTAACAGAGATATTTATTTACTTATAATTGTCGAAAAGCAATACAATTTTGCTTAAAATATAAAACCTTAAAAAAGATAGTAATGAATAATATCATTCAAGTGCGTGAGAATGAAATGTTTCCAAAGCTAACCTCAATCTGAATATCTTTTACAATATGTTATGCACGAAGTAGTATAAGGAGACCCCACTCCCATGCGGTCTTTGGAAAATTTGAACGCATAGATTCGGATTTAGTTAGTTTGCATCGTTCGCAGCGCCTCTTGCGGAAAAGCGTTGAAATACAAGATTTACAAATGGCGGGGCCAATAGTGTAAGCCAAGTGTAAACAAACGCATACATGCTTGTCACGAAACACAGATTGTACGAATGTGTTTGTCTGTATGTATGTAGATCTGTATGTATGTATGCATGTTCCCGCAAGAGGCGCTACGAGCGATGCAAACTAACTAAATCCGAATCCACGCGTCCAAATTTTCCGGGAGTGGGATCTCCTTATACTACTTCGTGATGTTATGTTTACTGTTTACCCATTCAGTCGCTAGCGGCCATATTATATTCCATTACCAACCGGACAACCGCGCTAATCAGAATGAAGTACTTCCTGCAAAGTACTTCCCGCAAAAATTCAAAAAATACACTTTTTAAACATTAAAAAAAAATATTTAAACTTGATTTAAAAAAACTTTCCTTTCGTAGTTACATTATTTTTTTTGTGTTCTTTTAATTTTACTAGGAAAAAAAGTTATTTGAAAATATGCAACAACCCCATTGTGGGGTTGCTTGTTGATTTTCGGGTGTCTCAGATTTGTAAAACGCGTCTTTGTTTAGGTGTTGATTTAAATTCGAGGAATTCATTACACCTTTTTGAATTCCTCGGCTGATAGTTTAAATTATGTTTACGTACTAATTCTACTCTATTTAATCGTTCTTCATCATGTCGCTGTTTTAATGTACATTTATTAAAAGTATGGTTGGTATAATGACAATAGGTACAAGATATTTTAGGCTTCTCAGTTTGAATTAGATCATTTGTTTGGTAGATTTTTGGGAATTCCCGTTTAAAATACCCTAATTCTTCACAATTATAACATTTTACTGAAGAAAGAGATATACTCCGAGATGGCCCTGGTGATTCTATTTCAATATTTATATAAGCAACGCGTTTCTGGTTCCCCAATTTAAATTTATTTTCTCGGTTTTCAAAATTATTTTTAAAAGAAAAATTTTCAAATCTATTGTGAGTTTTATTCCAACTTTTGTTTTCTAAATCAGCTTCTGTGGCGATTTCAACTGCTTTATCTAATGTTGAAGGATATTCATCTTTAACAAAGGATAAGGTAGCACGATCTAAACCCCTCATAAAATTTTTAATTGCATTTTCTTTGTATTCTTGACATCTTTCTAACTCTTTCTCTCCAGGTGTGTTTTTCTTTACTTAAGCGATAATTTTATTTAAAATTTCATTGACTCTAGTTCCATATTCAACTATTTCTTCATTTTTCTCACGGGTAATCGTAGCTAATTCCTGCATTAACTGACTCGTATCTAACTTCGGTGAAAAAATAGTTTCTAAAATTTGCACTGGATTTTCAAAATCTAGTCCAACTCTATGTATCGCCTAGCTTTTCCCGTTATTTTTGTTCGAATTAGCATTACGAGATAATTTGTTTCATTATCTTCCAATCCTATAGCTGCAGCCCTACAATGTTCTATAAAAATTGTTACATACATGTTTTCGCCGTTAAATTCTGGAATGATGTCGCGAGCTAACCTTAATGCCTCGATAGTTTTTCTTTGAGCAGGAAAATTAATTTTATTTGGTACTTCTAAATCATGATCGGAATTTTGAACAGGTTCCCCTTGATCCGGACTTCTAAACAATACTTCTTCACCTCCATATGTCTCAGATGTGTGTGAAGTTTCTCTTTGTGATGGTGGAGTTTGTGGTCCCGCTGGGCCACCGCACATCCACCCACTAATTGTTCGCCATTATCACTTCTTAAATTTTCCACTTCTTCAAGATTATTGTCCTGTCCCGGTGTTATTCCCTTTGACATAACCGATTCCGAAGAGTCACTCATTTTTACAATTCTAGCTAAGCTATTAAAACTGTTAAATATCGCAAAATTTCAAAAATCGCAAAAACGTGAGAGTTCACTTTATGAGTGCGTGGCCTACCTTGTTTTGTTGACAATTTTTTGTTTTGATGTGATCCAACATAAATAAAATAAAACATGAAAATTGTAATTTGTTTTCGGGTTGTTGTTTCTTAGTCAGCTTATAGTCCTTATGGTAGATAGCAGAGCTCCAGCCCACTGAATCGATGTCCTTGGATTGATCCTTTGATAGATTCTTTTTAAATGTTGTAATAGCGAGGCTCCAGCCTGCTGAATTTGTGGTTCTCAAATTGGTCCTTTAGTAGAACCTTTTTCAAAATGTCCAATTGTGTTATCCTTTCCTTTTATATTCTTGATGGGTTCTCAGTCTTTTTGTCTTAATAATTGGCAAATTTTATAGCCAATACAATAAATTGTCTTTCAAATTTATTTAACCTGATGGTAACGGAGGAATGGCTTCCTGCTGCAGACTCTCGTCATCCACCTTGATCCTTTTTTTGACAGAGGGAAACCGCAGCAGTCAAAAACACTCTGCTAGGATCCTTCAGTTCCAAAAAGTTGAAAAAAAACATTTTTTTATGCTGAACTGGTTTTATCCAAACTCCATTTCTTTTCTGACTCTTCAAACTATTAAAGTCGAGTCAAGGAGCTACTATAAATCCACCCCTTTATTGGCACAGCTTAAAAAATTCCAAAATAATCTCTGAATATTTTACAATTTTTTCATCCTGCTTAATTTAAAATCATTCATAATACAGATCTCTAGCTTTTCAGCATAGTTGTTGCCGGATTCCTAGCCATAAACTATAAGAATTCGTAAAATGAAAATTGCATTCCGTCACATTCTAAAAAAGTGCACCAGCAACCACGGTGGCAACTAGAGATCCTCAGGAGAGTTGAGACAGGTTTCCCCTTCCAATGTTCGCCGCTGTACCGGAACTTTTATATTTTCATGAGGCGCGAAAAGTTTGACCAGTGTTCTTTTATTATTGCATTTGTTTATGAAATTTTGGAAGTATTATATGTGTTTCAAAGTAAATATTATTCTTCCCTAACCTTAACAACAAACCTCCCCAATAATTTATAATGTTCGTGAGATGAGTGTTGTTTCTATTCTGTATTAAATACTCTTGCAAATAAAATTGTGATTTGAAAATCGCGCCAACTCAAGCCAATCAAAATTCACAAAAGGTCAACTAGTTCGAACTAGTTCCGGTACAGCGGCACCAATCAGAATTGAAGTACGCCGTGTCTCAACTATCCGAGGATCTCTAGTTGCAACGAACACGCGTGTCAGCCGTCAGCGCGTGCGTGGCGCGTGTGTACACCCTATACACGAATGCATGCGAATGCGTGATACAACGCCTGATACCTCTGCAAAGGCTGCTGCAAAGTGCAAAGTTGATATCCGTTAGTTTTGCTTATAAATTGCTCAAAACTTTTAAAATGTGAAGAAAGGTCTTGAATCTAAAGAAACTTCATGCAGGCTAAAAAATGTAACTCAGTCTTATTGTATCACTCTTTAAAATGTGAGTTATCTGTCCAGGACTAATATAACCATAACCTATATTCAATATTATACCTGCACCCCTTTGTTAATTAAAATCTGCAAATATGACTGAAACCGAGAATAAAGTGCAAGAGGTTATTGATCCTAATGCAATTACTGAAGAAGACAAGCAATTTTTACAAGATTATGTGAACGAAACGGAGCAGAGACTAGCAGCAAAGGAAGAGATTAGAGCCTCCAATGTCAATGTAACGAGACCTCCAGATTCTTATTTTAGTAAATTAGACTCGAGTCTCAAGAGGAATACTACTTTTGTTAAAAAACTGAGGAATTTCAGTGCTCCTCAGCTTGATGGCTTTCTGAAGGACATGTCGAATTTGAATTTGACGAAATACGTCAGCGAAGTTGCGACTGCTTTGGTGGATGCCAAACTCAAAATGACCGATATTGCACCTGCTATTAAAGCTTGCAGCTTTCTGCATCAAACCTATGCTGAATTTTCTGTTCACTTTTTTGAGAATTGGCAGAAGAACTTGTCTTTGAAAGTCGGAGAAAAAATTTCTAATCCCAGTAAACTTCGAGTGGACCTTAGGTACGATTACATATTTTTATGTTCTTGTTTCTCTTTTCGTGTATTTTATGTATCTTTTTTTTTATATTTTACGCATTTTTGAGATTATTATATATATATATATATATTATATATATAAACTAACTATACCATACGCAGGGCCTGAAATGTTTCAGATTTCGGAATACACATCTTCACAGGCCAAAAATGCTCAAAAAACATGGGAAATGATTGATTTTTCGAAAAAGTAGGGGAATAAATTATTTTGAGTAAAATTATCTGGGTTCTATATTAAAGTCTTATTAAAACGCTTCAAATTCCGAACATTTCAAGTAAAAATATTGCATTTCCAACAAAATATATGAATTTGTAACCAAACAGTTGAATTTTCAAGCAACAAAAAAAATGAATTTTCAACCACAATAGACGGAATTTTCAAAAAATGCATGCATTTTCACATAAAAAGATAAATTTTGAACAAATGAGATGAACTGTCAACTAAAATTGTGGATCTTCAACCATAAAAATGAATTTTTAACAAAACAGTTAAATTTCCAACCAAGCAGTTAAATTAAAAAAAATGATCAATTTTCAACCAAATATTTGCATTTTTACCCCCCAAAAAATAAATTTCTACCAAAGGAGATGAATTTTCAACCACGAAAGATTTTGTAGACAAGACGGAAACAAAATTTCAACCAAATTGTTGTCTTTTCAAGCCAAAAAGATGATTTTTCTACAAAACAGTTGGATTTTCAACCCGAAAATGTAAATTTTCAAGAAAAAAGTTAATTTTCAACCATACAGTTGAATATTCTACCCAAAGGGAGGAATTTTCAAAAAAACATTTGAATTTTTAACCGAAAAGGGCACAGAGCGAACGGCGGTGAAGACTACAATAAATAAATAAGAATTTTGATCATTTATAGACTAAAGAATAAAAGTTTAAATAAAAAAATGAAGTTAATTTTTAATACATCAAAAATATATCTTAGAAAACTAATTAAAACTATTTTTCTCTTATAAACGTTTTAAGAATTTTATTGAATGAAGGATAATTAAATAATTGCAATTACTTTAATTTTTAATTTAACAGTATATAACAGTAACATAATATAAAGTAGAACATTTTCAGTCACTTTGAAAATCAAAATGTATTTTGCTGACTTCTCATCCATTATTTTCTTCACTTTACTTCAGTTGTAATTGTATTTTTAAACTTTGCTTTGAAAATAAAGTGCCTGAGCAAGACAATTTATTTCTAGTCTAATGAGCTTGTTTTTTCAGGTTTTACGCCGAACTTGTCAATGCTGGCATCTTCACTCACAAACAGGGTCTATCCCTGCTGGGATCTGTTTTAACAGTTCTAATAAACATGGACAAAGAAGAGCACAACAATGCAAGCATAATTCTCAGTTTTTGTCGCCACTGTGGAGAAGATTACGCAGGACTGGTACCTAGAAAAATCCGAGAGTTATCAGAAAAGCTGAACGTGCCGATACCAAAAAGCAAACTACTCTCCCCAGACAAGCAACAAAATGTGAAATTGTTACTTAGGGACTACTATAATTCCCTTTGTAAGCATTTGGTAAAAGAGCACAAAGATTTGCAAGCTTTCGAAAAGCAAAATCGCAAAATTCTCCAAACAAGGGGAGAATTAAGCACAGAAAGAAAAGAAAAACTCGCAGCACTCCAAGTTTCTTACGAACGTCTTTTAACTAGCGTACAAAATTTCTCAGATACTTTAGACGAACCAATGCCTGAACTTCCGGTTGATAATGAAGTCAAAATGGAAACAGAGGAATCGTTAAAATTAAATAATGAAGGCGAAGAGAATAGCATAATGGAAGATATGTGGGGCGATGAAGAAACGAGAAGATTCTACGAAGTTTTACCAGATTTGACGGTTTTTCTTCCAGGGTCTTATTTAAAAGAAGTTGTCAAGCAAGATGTGCCGATAACTGAAGAGGTTTTGGACGAGGAATTAACTTTCGACGAGATAGAAGAAATCGAGAAAGTTGATGAACCTGAACCAGAAGTCGAGGAACCTCAAGTTGCGAATGTAAGCAATAAATTTCTCCTGGACGCTTATATCACTCACCTGCCTAATTGTGTTAATCGTGAGATGATAGATAATGCAGCCGTGGATTTTCTCATAAACCTCAACACTAAGCATAATAAAAAGAAATTGATAAAAGCACTTTTCGGAGTCTCAAGGATTCGTTTGGATTTACTACCATTTTATTCTCGACTCGCAGCGATTCTTTATCCTGCTATGCCAGATGTAGCTAATGACTTATGTCTTATGTTGAAACATGACTTCAAGTATCATGTCCTTAAAAAGGATCAGATTAATATAGAATCAAAGATAAAAGTAGTGAGGTATATAGGAGAACTTGTCAAGTTTAAACTCTATTCTAAAATGGAAGCTTTGTATTGTTTGAAAGTTTTATTGCATGACTTCACGCACCATCATATTGAAATGGCTTGTAATTTGTTAGAAACTTGCGGAAGGTTTCTGTTCTGCACGCCAGATTCTCATCAGAGAACAAAGATTTATTTGGAGCAGATGATGAGAAAGAAGGCTGTTACTGCTCTCGATTCTAGATATGTGACTATTATTGAAAATGCATATTATTTTGTTAATCCACCGGAGTCTACGGGAGGACTTACGAAGAAGGAGAGACCGCCGGTTCATGAATTTATGAGGAAATTGTTGTATCAAGATTTGTCGAAGACTAATACTGATAAAGTGCTCAAGTGGATGAGAAAATTGGATTGGGAGGATGAGAGTGTTTCTTCATATGCAATTAAATGCCTCACTGCTGCTTACAATGTCAAGTATTTGAACATCAGGTAAGCAATATTTAGACATAAGTGTCTATTTTGAGATCTTTATTTTTAGTGATCCAGCTTATTTGGTCAAATGTACTGATAGTTCAAGAATTTTTGTATTTCTGTAATAGGGACTGAGGTTTTAATTTGAACGCCTTGAATTCGGGAAAGTCCGAAAGATATTTTGGGACATAAAGCAATATTCCGGTGCTATACGAAAAACAGTTAAAAATTAGAAACTCAAAAACTTATTTAGGTAGGGGAGAGTGGGTCGGGTAATTTTCAAACTCGTAACTAAACCTCAATTTTACGTAATTCATGATGTTAAATAACGTCAATCTAAAGCTTATACACTTAGCTTCATGATGAAAATGTGATACAAAGGATTTTGTATAGTTGATTATATAAATCAAGATTAGTGGTAGCGAGTCTTCGCCAAGTACAAAAAAAGGTACCAAGAATCTTTATCTGGAATAATCATATATTTTTGGCCTTTTGTGGATTGTCGGCGCAATTCTCAACTGATTCCAATGAAACCTGGCAGCTGACTGGCCAACCATTAAAAAACACGTTTAGGCATGATTTTATGTTAATATCTTAGAAACTGTGAGATTAAAACAAACAAACAAAAACCATTTAAAAAACCAATTTTCGACCTGGGCTCACTTCTACATCCTCATCTGTCGAAACGATCAGGACCAAATTTTAACAAAAAGTCAGTAGCAACAGATTCTCGATATTTTTTACAGGAATTTTTCATATCTTGAATAGTTTTTAAATTGAGGGTCCGGATGCAATAAGGGGACGAGCGCTCGAAAACGCGAAAAAGTGTTGTCCAAACGTCTTATGATATCCAAATTTTAAAGTTGAAAAAATAAAATTAAAAAATATATGGGCTTGTAGAAAATGACAGGACGGGACTTTTTTCTATTTAAAGTTTTTCTTTCCGATATATATTTTTAATAATATAATTGAAAAAGGGATGAAAAAATTTCGCCAAATTCAATTATTTTTTAAAACATAAATCGTCTCCACTCAGGCAAATATTATTGAAACGATTTGAAATTTGGTGCACATACGCATTATATCCTAGCGATGCCTAAAAAATGAAGAAAAAAGTTGAAAATGCCAATTGTTTAATAATAATTAATTGCAAATGGAGACCTGACGGTAAGCACGTTCTTTTAGCTTCGGCGAAGAAAAGTATCGAGGGAACTTTAGAGTTGAAACAACTTCCAGTGAGACATTTGTTCCTTACTATTGGAGGAAGATTTCTGGAAATTTTGAGATCGATTCATTGAAAAGTGGCGGAAATATCCATTTTGTAAGAAAGCACACGAAGTCGTCTATGATTCCATCGTTAGCAGATTCAAGCGCTTCTCAACGTTAGTACACTCGCCTTTACATTCTCCTATTAAGGACTCGTCTTTTAAAAATTAAACATTAAAAAACCTGCCCTGTCTCCCAATTAATAGAAAATCGACTGCTTTATATTTTTGGACATTTCGTTGTTTTCAGTGAATTATAAAATAACTGAAAAGAGGAAAATTTGTGCTTCGCAAGTTGTTCATTCCTCAATTATAAAACACATTGTTACGATTGTTTATCATCATTTCTGATCATTTATTATACATTTTTTGAAACATTTTCACACAAGGAACATTAAAATTAGATACTCTCTTTATTATTTCTAAACAACCAACAGCCATACCACGCTGAAAAAACCAGTTCTCGTCAGATCACTGAAGTTAAGCAGCGTTGGGCGCGGTTAGCACTTGGATGGGTGACCATTCGAGAAAACTGAGTGCTGTTGGCACATCGTGGGTGTGGTGAGCCCACACTTGTAGTTATTTACTACAAGAAACTAACCTAGAAACACTACCCGAATCGGGTAGTGTCACGCCTACCCCGAAAGGGAAATGGCTTAATGGTATACATTTGTATGCTATATCACAAATATAATCACCTTTTCTTCCCAGATTATTACTTAACAGGGATTTTACTATTTCCTAGAATCTATATAATTATATATTTCGGTGTAGTTTTTCGGATGAGTAAATTCAACAATTCGTCATACATTTTCTTTACCGTTTTATCACAGCAAAATTAATATTATATACACATTTTATTATTGCTAAATCTTTTTTATGCTATATCACAAATGTTATCACTTTTTTGTTAACAGATTATCTATTATTATTTTTACTGCTTTGTAAAATATATATATTTATATACTTTGGTGTAGTTCTTTGACTGAAAAAGTTAAACAATCTAAGTTTCAAACATTACTCACATTTTTTCTTTGCTTGTTTTATCAATGTATTTTTTATCAAATTATCGTAAAATGGAAGAGATTTTGAACTTAGATAACTCAATAGTTTTTGGACCTCTTTTAATTTTTCTTGAGTTATTCCAACAACTCCAGCCGACGGAGCACTTTCCAGGGAATCGAAACAATCAATGTTTGTTGCTGAAGCGCCAAAAACTCGCAAAACCCAATTTTTCACTTATGGGGATTTTTTGAAGCTTAATAAAACAGGTTTATGATGATCAAGCTCTGAAAGTAACTTTTTATTTAAATTCTATAACTAATTCTGAAGAGAAATGTTGAAGGACAACTCGATATCCTCAATATTGATGATACCGTCCAAAAATTCACAAGAACATATTTCTTCTTATAAGATATACATTTTAAGCTTGATGGGGTTTACGGAACTTCTAAATATATCTAAATATCTAAATTCACTGAAAACAACGAAATGTACAAAAATATAAAGCAGTCGATTTTCTATTAATTGGGGGACAGGGCCGGTTTTTTAATGTTTAATTTTTAAAAGACGAGTCCTTAATAGGAGAATGTAAAGGCGAGTGTACTAACGTTGAGAAGCGCATGAATCTGTTAACGATGCAATCGTAGACGACGTCGCGTGCTTTCTTACAAAATGGATATTTCCGCCAATTTTCAATGAATCGATCTAAAAATTTCTAGAAATCTTCCTCCAATAGTAAGGAACAAATGTCTCACTGGAAGTTGTTTCAACTCTAAAGTTCCCTCGATACTTTTCTTCGCCGAAGCTAAAAAAACGTGCTTACCGCCAGGTCTCCATTTGCAATTAATTATTATTAAACAATTGGCATTTTTAACTTTTTTCTTCATTTTGTAGGCATCGCTAGGATATAATGCGTATGTGTACCAAATTTCAAATAGTTTCAATAATATTTGTCTGAGTGGAGGCGATTTATGTTTTAAAAAATAATTGAATTTGGCGAAATTTTTTCATCTCTCTTTCAAGTATATTATTAAAAATATATATCGGAAAGAAAAACTTTAAATAGAAAAAAGTTCCGTCTTGTCATTCTCTATAAGCCCATATTTTTTTTAATTTAATTTGTTTAACTTTAAAATTTGGATATCATAATACGTTTGGACAATACTTTTTCGCGTTTTCGAGCGCTCGTCCCTTATTGCATCCGGCCCCTCAATTGTACGTATTCAGTGTAAAAAATGAAAATTCAGAGATGATTCAAATAATGGTAAAATTTTTTAAAATATTCAAGATATCGAAAACTCTTGTTGTACATATCGAGAATATGTTACTACAGACTTCTCATTAAAATTTAATGTAACTCGGTTGCATAGATTATGTTGCAGAGGTGAGCACAGGTGAATTTTTTTAAAAACAATAATACATTCTTTTTCCAAACTTTTTGCCTAATATTTGACTCAGAAATGTATATTAACATGTTCTCGATGTGTATTTTAGAAAAATACTATATCCTTATTAATTTAAAACTTCAGTTCATCATATTTTATGATAAAAAATCGATTTTTGCACGTGTACTCACCTCGGCAACATAATCTATCGATCCGATTGCTAGCATATTTTAGCGAGAAGTCAGTAGCAACAGATTCTGGATAAGTTTTTCAATAATTCCCGATACCTTGAGTATTGTTGCTTCCTCATAGAGGAAGCTTTGTAATGGTAACATTTTCTAAAAATGTTAAATTCATTTAATTAAACCTTTCTCAATTTAAAAATGTCTAATACAATGTTCTCAGCAATTGTCCGGATGTGTGTGTGTGTGTGGATGTCACACTTTTTTGTGAACACGAGAACTTGAAACGGTTGCAGATAAATTCATGAAGTTTGGAGGGCTTATTTTCACCACTAATATCTTGAAACTGATCGAAGGATTTCTAAAAATATTTATTGCATTTTTCTTAGCACTCATTAAT
Organism: Andricus curvator; assembly: GCA_932195095.1. Lineage (NCBI taxonomy): Eukaryota > Metazoa > Arthropoda > Insecta > Hymenoptera > Cynipidae > Andricus > Andricus curvator. The sequence continues at coordinate 19,585 of CAKNYM010028990.1, read as the reverse complement.
ATTTTTAAATCGGTTTTTTATAGTAAAAATGTTTTCATTAACATAATTCAAAGTTAATACAAGAATATAAAAGATTCCTTGGTTCGAAATGAATCGATTGACCTATAATATTAATACATGTTATTAAAGAGTAAGGAAGTTATCGTCATGGGAATACGTCATACGACTTCTTCGAGAAAATATTCTGAACGTAAAAGTCATAAATGTACAAATAGTAATATTTCTGAAGTGTAGAATGTATTTTCTCAGTGATTTTCCATTCTTTTGTCGATTGACGACCTTTCAGTTTCACGAAATAAAAAAAATATACTAAATTTCTGGTTAGTGGCACTCTAACCTCAAATTTTGGACAACTGCTTGTATTTCGTGAAACAGAAAGGTCGTCAATTGACAAAAGAATGGGACATGACTGAGAAAATAGATTTCACACATGAGAAATATTACTATTCAGGCCTTTATCACTTACCTTTACGTTTAGAATATTTTCTCCAAAAACTCGTATGCAGTTGCAGTCCCATATGTGGTAACCTTCCTGACGGCTGACATTTTTACCTATCCTAGCGTTCTACACTTGAAAACTATTAATATTCAGACCTTTATAATTTACTTTTACGTTTAGAATACTTTCTCCAAAAAGTTGTCTGCACTCCTATGTCACTCCTATTATCGGATTCTATTATATTGATTTTTAGTTGGCAACTTGTGCTACTTAAAGGAAATGTTATATTTGTCACGTCGTACGTCAAAACAAAAACACTGGCCAACGGACCGCGACTTTTTCAACTGAGCAATGAGTCGGGACTGTTTGAATCGGTTCCACTAGGAATGCATCATATTGCGCAATATGCTCGACTGAGTACTCGCACACGGCGGCCCTTCCGAGGCGAGAGTCGCAACCGTCTCTCGCCCCTTGAGCTGAGAAACTGCGTGGGCCAGCCGCTCTAGGAATGTCGGGTGTATTTATCAAATTTATTTATGTCAAATCAACCCGTGCTTTTCGTCACATTCACAGTTGAAATAGTTTCCCCTCAAGCGTGGAAATAAAAGAATCGTTACGTTTTAAGGCCGGAGAAATCGGCGAGATTTCAGTGTAATTTAATTTTAACACATTAATAATTGTCCATTCAAATGAACAGTCAAATATTGCTTCATTTTATAATTGCTTAATTATTAAGGCTCTCCATTTTGAAAGAGAAAAATTTTGAACGATTGTAATTTTTAAGGTTTCAATCGGAAAATCGTTTAATTTTGAACAGATTTAGAAATTTAGAAGTTATTATTCAATTTTAAATTAACCTTTCTTAACCGACAAAAGTGGATTAAAAAAGTCGTCGGAGCAAAAATGAGTTGAGAACGTTGAGGGCAAAAACGAGTTAGAAAGAAACAAGAATAACTAGGATTTTATTGTATATTATAATTTAACGATATAATGTACAATACAATAATTATTTTCTTTTGAATTTGATTTTGTCCGGAATTTTTTGAACTCATTTTTTCTCCAACAATTTTTTAACCAGCTTTTGCTATCAGTACCTCAGTTCAGTTTAAACAATATTTAATTTATGTCTAAATGTCTATAGTTAATCGACTTGAAACGTTTTACCATCAAAATGGTTAAATTTCAAACACTTTTAATTCAAGCCTTCAAAACTGAATTAGAAAAATGTTGAATTTATGTACATTCCAAATGAAATTTTGGAAAGTAAAAAAAAAAATTTGTAATGTAAAGGGCTTTAGAATTGCGCATTGCAAACCTGATTTTATATTTGAAAATGTTGCAAATTGAACTTTTAAAGCTCAAAAGACGACCTCATTAAAATGTCCACAATTTCATCTGATATTTAATTTGTTTTTCTACTAAAAATGTTGAACAATTTCCAGTCTCCTTATAATGTCGAATATCATACATGGTTTTCGTTTGAAAGACTTTTGCTAAATATTTCAGTTCTAACTATTAAATCCCCTATTTTTTTAGATGTGTGGGAAGTCTTTTGGCGGGACTCGTAGCGCATTACGAAGCCGTTGGTCCATACGTCGTCGACGGTGTCCTGGAAGATATAAGACTCTGCATGGAAATAAACCTTCCCAAGTACAATCAACGCCGAGTCGCCATGGTCAAATACCTGGGGGAACTTTACAATTACCGAATGGTAGAAAGTGGCGACATATTCCGAACCCTTTATCTCTTAATAACTTTCGGTGTCAGCCTGGAACACGGCGTCTCAAGTGTTCTAGATCCTCCTGAGCATTTATTCCGCATCAGACTCGTCTGCACTCTTCTTGAAACGTGCGGCCAATATTTCAGCGGCGGCTCGAGTAAAAAGAAGCTCGACTACTTTCTGATATTCTTCCAACATTATTACTGGTTCAAGCGCACAGATCCTATTTGGACCCCCGAAAATATTTTTCCAATTGATGTTGACTACATGTTTCGGGACACTCTCACCATGTTGAGACCAAAGATGCAGCTTTTCGAAAATTACAAGGAAGCCCAATGTGCTGTTGAAGAACTTCGAAATACTCTTTATCCTTCCCTTTCGACTCCGGTCAAGGAAGATCAGCTGAATGGAGAACACGAAATGGGAGTAATTTTAGAAGCAGATGAAGAAACGGCACAAGCTACCGGAAATGGGAGTGGAGATGCGAAAGGAATGACAGATTTGCATTTTGAGGAATCTGAGGATTACTCTGAAGGCCAGTCTGAAGAAGATTGGATGGTCGATGGCGAGAGAGAAGAAAACCAGGGAACACGGGAAAATACACAAGGAGAACATAGTTTATCTGAAGGATGTACTGATGGTGTTATTATGGATGCTTCCGAATTGGACGCAGCTCTTCCCTCAGGACCAAAGAGAGTCACTTGTGCAGAAGATGATGATTTCTTGTCAGCTCTTGATAAAATGGTTTCTGATAATATCCAGGATAGAATGCGTGATTCTGTAAAGCCTCAGCAAGTTGATATTTCGGTACCGCTTCACGTGAAAAGCACAAAAAAGACTTACGAACAATTGCAAGAAGTTCCTTCGGATAATACGACTGTCGATTTTGTTCTGATGTTGAGGAAAGGAAATAAGCAACAGTACAAGAATTTAGCAGTCCCCGTGTCTTCCGAATTGGCGATGAATTTGAGAAATCGAGAGCAGGAGCAGAAAGAAGAGAAGGAAAAAGTGAAGAGATTAACACTCAATATCACGGAAAGACAAGAGGAGGAGGATTATCAAGAAACTATTAACCAAGGTGCTAGACCCGTGACTGTGAACTTGAATAGGGAAAGGAGACAGAAATATAATCATCCGAAAGGAGCTCCTGATGCAGATCTTATCTTCGGTCCTAAAAAAATCCGATGAAGGAATATATAGGACAATCGATACAGTGATTAAAAGCGACAGGAATTTTGGTGAAACGAACAGTTTCGAGGTTTCCGAAATTCTGATCAAACCTGCTCGCAAATGCCTTAGCGTTGTTATTTGTATATTTGCAAGTGATTTTTGCATAATATACAGAGAATGTATATCGATGAAACGACTGGTGTGTAATATATGCGAAGATTGTGATATTGTAAATATCTTGAATGTAGTCGAAAGAAATCGTGGATGTTCTTTCTAACAACTTCTATGCTACTGCGAATATTAATTTGAGTTTGTAAATTTTCTATGAGAGAGGAAAATAAAGGCAATGTATTTCAGAATAATTTTCTAATTTATTTATTATTTATATCGGATTATGATTTTTTTCCTGATAATTATTTGAGGCCTCGGACTCACCCGAAAAAATCAAATTAGTGACAATAGTGTAGCATGCAATTTTTGAAATATTAAATACAATATACATTTCTCATAAAATCGCGTAAAATCCTTTTGAATCTTTTACGAGTAAAATACCCTAAATGTTTTAAAGTCAGTTGAAATCCTTCAAGGACCCCTGAAATCTGTTGAGATCCTCCGTAATTACTGAAAATCCTATGTATCCCTAGAAATTTTCATTTTATTTATTACATAGTTTTATAAAAATCCATTGCAATCCCTTGAAATATTTTAAATATCACTGATATCCTGGATAATTGTTAAAATCTTTTGAAATTTTCTGAAACGTTACGAAATTCTTTGAAAACCCTTATAAATTTTCACATCTCGTTAAATTCCTTGGAATCTTTAAGAATACTCGAAACTCTTTAAAATCTTTTGAAATCCCTTGAAATTGATAAATTCCCGTAAAGCATCTTGAAATCAGTAATATCTTTCAGAATTTTTTCAAAAATAATGAAATCCCATAACATATGCAATCTTTCAAACTCCTATAATATTGTAAAATTCCTTGAAGTTGTGTAAATACGATAAAAAAATCCTTAAAATCTCATGAAATTCCTCGGAATATGTTAATATACACTATCTTTGAAAATTTTAAAATCCGGTACATCTTGAAATCTACCGACGGCATTAGCTGCGAGGTGAATGTCTACTCGGGAAGAGTCCAGTCAAGCCATTTCGAGCGCGGATATTAGTATCACCGAGTTCTGTATTTGCTGCGTTTTAAATAATGTCGAGCGGGAGATTTGACGCCGAGGATGATTGTGTTCATTCGACGGTCGTGGACGAATGCCTATCTTCAAAACTCGACTGTTGAAAAAAGCGGGTGAACTCGAGAGGTGATTTTCTGCAGTTTTCCTCTCCACTGGTCAAACGTCCAGAAAAATGTGAGTATTTCTAATAAAGGCGAATGCAGCCGTGGGTTATCACTGTTTGTGATTAAATTCATACAGTGATTCTAAGCCCACTTTAGTAAAAGAAAAAATTTCACAGGCCCATACTCAGTGAAGTGGAGTTGTCTGGCGGCATATGTACTCATGCTAAAGGACTTAAATGATATTTTAGCAGCGAGGGTGACCCGTGTATGAATGTGACCTGTTTCATCGGGGTTTTAAAATAAAAAGACATAGTACAATAGGTTTTAACCGCAGTGCTACGAGACTTAAATTAAATGTAACAGCCTTACAAGGCAACAATAATAATCTTTCTAAATACCTTTAAAAATGTTTAAATTTTGGAAATCCTTTGAGACCCAGTCGATTGCGTAGAAATCGCTTAAAATTTCGTTTCATTTAATTTACTCCACTTAAAGTTAATTAGAAATTCTTTAAATTTCCTATAATCCCCTGAAATTTATTGGAATCTTGTAAAATGCCTTAAAATCGTCTAGGTCTGGTAAAACTCCTTGAAAGCCTGTAAATGATCTTGAAATTTGTAATCGCTTAAAATGTTTTTATTTAAAAAATATTTGAAATCTTGAATTTTCGATTTTTGAGTTGGCGGACGTTATTTTAGCCAATCTAGCGAAGAAGTTTGAAAATATGTCCAAAGGCAAGGTAAAAAAATAGTTGCATTAGTAATTTTGTTTAAAGAAGCAAAATAGTGAGACCGAGGCCTCTTATTCAAATTTTAATTTTGTAGAATGCAGAATTATCTCGGTAAAATAAAAATTCAATTTGCTCAAAGGAGTAAACATAAAAATTGAACCGCCGCGTGCAATAAGGGGGTATACAATTTTTCTGCATCATTCAGTTGGCCCCTGAGCGACTTTTTTTTAAATTACAATTTTTATTTTTGAAACATATATCCTTATAAGAAATTTTATTGCGCATTTTTTTTTCTCCTGTAAAAATTTGTCACTTTTGTTGTTTCCAAAATAAATGCAAAAAACACATTATTTGAGAAACGACGATTTTCAGTGTTTTTTCACTTCAACTCGCTCTAAATCCCAGAGTTTTCGATTTTTTTACTTCAAAATTTCAGGAGTTACTCATTAGACTATTATTAAAGTTTTAGTAAAATCAAAATTAACATTTGTTTGTATTAAAAAAAGCTAATAATTTTTTTCTGAACAGTTTTATAAACATCGTTTGAATATTTTCAATCGCAAAGTCTATCGACGTAACTTTCAGGTACAATAAACTTCTAGTGGATGAAATGTTCTCTAGGGTCCACATAAGTTTTCTGAAAAATTTTACTTTCATTGGTCCAGCTGCTGTAAAACTATGATGCTTTAATTCTTTCGCTCGGCGTCGTGAATGTAGGACTCAGCGACGTCTATGAGAAAGGCGAGCCGCAGTGCTGATTCCTGAAGGTCTGCATGTAAAAACTTATATTTTTTTATCATAAGTTATTTAAATGGAGTAATTGTTAATTAAAATAATTAGGAAAATGATTATTATTATTCTTCCGAATATTTCTTTTCCATCCTTCCTCGTCTTTACTTCTTTTTCTGCCTCGAGGTTTCGAAAAAACTAGTTCCATTTTATTGAACAATAAATAATCACATTTAATAATTCAAAAATTTACTGCTTTAAAAATGATTCTCTTACTTTTTAGATGTAACACTTTCGATGTTCGAAACTATTATGAGGTATATTTTATAAGCACTCTTCCTAATGCACATTATGTTTACAAAATTTTCTGCGAAATCCTTGAACATTATTTTTAGGCAAAGAAAGAGGGAAAGAAAATAATCCTTTTTGACTGAAAGAGATGTCATAATAATTTATTTTTTACGTGAGTTATTACATGTATAAATATATATTTTTTTACATAAAATATTATTAGCTTCATAATAAATTTTTGTAGAAAAATTCTGCAAAATATAAGTTTTTACGTGCAGACCTTCAGGAATCAGCACTGCGGCGCCTTTCTAATAGACGTCGCTGAGTCCTACATTCACGACGCCGAGCGAAAGAATTAAAGCATCATAGTTTTTCAGCAGCTGGACCAATGAAAGTAAAATTTTTCAGAAAACTTATGTGGACCCTAGTGAACATTTCATCCGCTAGAAGTTTATTGTACCTGAAAGTTACGTCGGTAGACTTTGCGATTGAAAATATTCAAACGATGTTTATAAAACTGTTCAGAAAAAAATTATTAACTTTTTTTAATACAAACAAATGTTACTTTTGATTTTACTAACACTTTAATAATAGTCTAATGAGTAACTACTGAAATTTTAAAGTAAAAAAATCGAAAACTCTGGGATTTAGAGAGAGTTGAAGTGAAAAACACTGAAAATCGTCGTTTCTCAAATAATGTGTTTTTTGCATTTATTTTGGAAACAACAAAAGTGAAAACTTTTTACAAAAGGAAAAAAAGATGCGCAATAAAATTTCCTATAAGGATATATATGTTTCAAAAATAAAAATTTTAATTTAAAAAAAAGTCGCTCAGGGGCCAACCGAATGGTGCAGAAAAATTGTATACCCCCTTATTGCATGCGGAGGTTCAATTGTGTTTTAGAGGCATCACAATTGGTTTGAGGTTTTTTTAGAAATTATAAACAAAACATATAAAATGTCTTAATTTTATTCAAGCGCTGTTACATTGTATAATTGCGAGTAATTTCAAATTTGCCGATGAACCCATGGCGTTTGTTTTTCCAAGCGATGACATGCGAAATGTTAAGTAACGAAGATTGCGTTTAAATCAGACTCGCCATCGATTCCCGAGAGACTTTATCGTTTTATTTTAAGAAACATTAAAGACTTGGATGAAAATTATATTTTTGGTGGGACATCGAGCCTATCGTTACGATTTGCATATTACAGTGAAATGTATATCGATGAAGCCAGTGCTTTTCTCATATATATGTTTGTGAAGATTGTGAGAGTATGAGTATTCTGAATGAAACTAATGTTTTCTTGCCTTTAAATATTGAATATGTAGTAACTTTAATTATGGTGTAAATCTGGGGTTTCCACAATTTTTCAACTATAGGGATTTTCCCAGAATCTTTTGATCAGTTCTTTTATTAGTGCTTCGAGCTCAATTAAAAAAAAACTTAATATCACCGTCAAACGGTGTAAAATTATTTATTCAATTATTCTTACCTAAGAAAGTACCATGTACAAAATAATTATAAATAAAGTTTCGTGCTTTGAGATTTGTCGAGTATCCGTTGTACTGTATGCAGTAAAGAGATTATATACGTAGGTATAAGATTACGGTGGTGTGGTAAAATAAATTAAACGATAACTAAATGCAAAAATACGAAATGTTGCCGCAATTTAAATTTTAATAGTTTAGGGATCTTCTTCTGCGTCTTCGAATTGACCAGCTTCAACGTCCATAGCTTCTTCCGTTTCCACGCCGTTGCCATTGTGATTTTCTCCAACTGTTTCTGATAAAAAAAGTCAATGAGTATTTTTTTCGAGAATTAACGAAAATTAATATCAGCTGACATGTTTTGTTTTATAATTAATGTAATACCTGCTGATAAAATGTATGGGGCATCACCAGCACCTACTTCGTAATATTCGAATTCATCTTCTTCTGCATCTTCATAAATATCTTCTTCAGCTGAGCACAAAATAAAAGTTAGTCTCATGGACAAGCTTGAAATAAGAATTCAAAACCCTACATTTTTCAGTTTTCACATCCCTAATTAGGAAACAAATGAAAAATAAAAACCTAAGCAAACAATTTTTTGAAAGTTACCGTCAGAAAAGCTGTCGTGTGGATCTGGATGAAGGGCTTGACATTGACTCATGGCTTGAAACATGGCATCTAAATTGTTTGTATTATCAGGCGCAAACCTCATTTCAGTCATTGGGGCATCTGAATCGTCTTCATCTTCTTCATCTGAGTTACTCTCGGAAGGTGTTCGTGCTTCATCTACAAAAGATAAATTAATTTATAAAATTCTTCAAAATTGAGTACAACTCGACGCCTCCATTCAATATGAGTCTATGTGCTAACAGCGCTCTGTATGAGACTATACCCTATGCTTATACACAGCGCATAGTCTCATACACGGCGCTGTCAGCACATAGACTCATATTGAATGGAGGCGTCGAACTATTTAATTCGATTTCTTTTAAACACTGTACTGATTTGAAGAGCAAAGTTGTCACACAACTTATTAACAAAGAACCATAAAACAATATTTTGAATTGCAGGGGTATATTAAAGTGAAAAATATCGACAAGGGCATATGACACTTATCCGATTCCTACCTTAAAGACATTTTGTTTTGGACCCTACGAATTCCACATGAAATAAGATATCGAGCTGAAAGTTTAGGATTATAGTAATAAAGAAAAGGGACTAATGAACGTTTATGAACTAATAAATTTGTCCAATTACAAAGAAAAATCTTTTTGCAATTGGGAACATTTATTAGTACGTAAACGTTCCTTAGTCCCTTTTATTAATTTTCCCAAACTGTCAGCTCGATATCTCACTTCTTGTGGAAAAGGTTGGTAAAAAAAAAGAATGTAAGGTAGGAATCGGATAAGTGTCACATACCCTTAAGCTCTTACAAATGAAAAAAGTCGTTTACAATTTTCTCTGATATTAATTTCAGGAAAAATCGGAATAAAAATCTTTCCGATATCTGGAGGATTGCACATTTTTTAAAAGCAAACGTGAAAGTAATTAAAACTCTGAATTCATTTGTAACAAAACTGATTTGAAGTTTGTTGTAATACCTGGAAGATCTACTTTGGCATCGACCATAACGTACAGACATTGTCGAGGATGAACTTGTTCGTCTCGTGAGATCGCATGAAGTGTAATATGGGGATATTCCAGTGAAAATCCCTGTCGTGTGTCATTCTTGACCCAAGAAAGTACGCTGTCAACGATTTAGGTGCAATTAAAAATTAGGCTATTCTATATATTTTTTCATCTAAGTGATAATGAATTGAAAATGGAGAACTAGGTGGCAAAATTTTTCTAACGGATTACTTCTAAAAGGGTTTTAATAATAATGTACAATAGTATAATTGATAATTTTACTAAAATCACTCATTTACTAAAATGTAAGACTTTTAGGGTAAGACAGTATAATAAGGAATCTATTTACTTTAAATTAGTTATTTTTATTTATTCCAACACAAACACAGATATTTTATTGAATTCGAAAGCCTTTAAATTAAATTTTCTTTCTTCAAGCATTTTAAATAAGTAATTTTCCGCAAATTTTATACTGAAACTGTATAATCCTCAATTATAGTAAAAATGGACAATTATTCAGCGCTTGACACGTTACCAGCCAAAAGGAACGCGTTACCAAAACCTTTAGATAGTTTTTTTAATTGGAAATGTTTTCAAACTTAAAAATTATATTTCAATTTATGCAAATGAATAAAGAATTCTACATTCATAATCTGTAAAATGTTTTCATTTTACACTATTCTCTTAATGAAACTATTTTTTCAAAAAGTTCATCACTCAAACGACATATTTTAATAATAAGAATAGATCCTGCTATGCCGAACAATAATTCTGGTTCTAAAATTCAAGTGGCAGAATCTCTCATCAATGAAATATGTTGTTTTTTAGAGTTAGAGAAAATTAGGCGACACGTTTATTTCGATCAGGAGCAGGAGATAAATAATATTTTTTATGAAGTTACGGATATTATCCGTAACTTCGTGGAATTTTTTGCCTCAACTCGGAAATATACCTGCCAGCTAATTTCATCTAAAAAGAACATATTTCGTCGCTAAGAGATTCTGCGACTTAGTGCAGAATCTAACTAATTTGAAATGGATTAGATCCACATCAAAATTCCAATTATGGGATTGCTTTTAATTTGTTGTACGAGAAAAAATTGTAGGAATTTTGTTTGTTACTGCGAATATGCAGAAAAAATTCTTATTCAAATTATAATTTTATGAAGATGACTGAAACGAACCATTTGTTTCTCTTTGTGTACTTGTCGATTTGTTTACAAAAAATAATAAATGGTCTGCGCGCTTATTTTTTAAGTGACCGTTGTTAAAATGACCAACAAATGTAGGTAATTTATTTAATTATTTTCGCGATTTGGCCATTTCTTGGATTTGCCAGTACATATTATTTAAGCTTCGTAAGCACCCTTTTTTAATTTTAATAAGAAAAGTGAAAAAGAAATTATATTGAGAGCGAATAATGAACATCATCAATGAGCATCATTTCATTACAACCTAAGATGTGCTGAGACGAACCGGTGATTGGAAAAATGTTTCAACAACTTTTGCTGTGATAAAAGTCTTTTTTACAAATAAACTAAAACCTCTGTAGATTATACAATTCTCCTTTTGAATTATAATTTCATGATAATTTTTTACCCAGCTTTTAGGCAAAAAGAAGTCTATAATATAATTAAAACCCAGAGATTAAACAAATAAGAATAAAAATTGTTTTTTGAAAAAGCGCTCCCACGATTTTTCTAATTGCATATAAAAAATATCCAAACACCATCCGAGGATAAAATTCTGCAAAAAAAAGTTCAGTAATATAATTTTTTAATCACCTTTTGCACTAAAGAAATATATGAAGCAGAATGCGTCAAGTGTTTCCACCTAAAATTATTGTTTTTTTGTTGTTTTGATCGGGTTGAAACTTGGCTTAATTATAGTCTTAGTGAACCTATATTAATTCACCAAACCATAGGTAAATTTATCAACCGGTTGTCAATATACAGGGGCCTGAAGTTTTCACTTTTTCAGATGCTTTTTCATCTTCACATTAGTGCAACTTCTTATTATTCGATTTGACTTTTATTACAGTGTTTTGGAAAGCTCTTTTCATTTACTTTAATACTATCATACAATTTTGTTTTCATTATGAACTTTTCTTAAAAAATAAAATAAAAAATGTTGATTTTTTGAAGAAAACTGTATTAATTTTTTTTTCTTTTTTAAAAATTAACTTTTTTACACGAATCGCCGTCTCCCACTGGGTTCACATAATACTTTGTCCGGCACTCGCGACGGAAATGCGGCTGAGGAGTTCGTCGAGAGACGACGTAGTTGTCGATTTCTCAACTGATGACGTCACAGTGATAGAAGTGAGTACTTTTCTCACTAGTGGGAAAAGTAAACTCACTTCGACCACTGTGACGCCATCAGTTGATGAATCGACAACTTCGTCGTCTCGAGACGAGCCTCCGAAGTCGCATTTCCATCGCGGGTGTTGCACAAAGAGCTTTCCAAAACAATATAATAAAAGCCCAATCGGATAATCCTAAACGAAGTTACACCAACGTGAAGGTGAAAAGGCACCTGAAAAAGTGAAAACTTCAGGCCTCAGTATATTGACAACCGGTTAATAAATGAACGTATGGTTTGGTGAATTAATATAGATACACCAGGACTATAATTTGGCCAAGTTTCAATCCGTTCAATAAAAAAAAAAAAAACAATAATTTTAGGTGGGAACACTTGACGTATTCTGCCCCATATGACCATTTGTATATTCAGCAGTTATAATTTTACAAAAAAAATTATAGAACTGTTTTGACTCTATGTTTAATATTTAGCAATCCCTGAGTAAAACATTTGGTTTGGTAAGTCTTTTTTTTATAATACAAATTTTTAATTTTGAAAGAAGTGCTCGAACGATTATTTTATTTTTTGTGCAAAATATGCGCATACTATGTAAGAATAATACTCCGCAAAAAACTTCTTGTAATATCTTTTTTAGGTTAAAGTTGGTTGAGGCTCACCGTGAGTGCAAAGCATAATATATTCTCCGAGTTAAAAATATTTTAGAGTTTTTTTTTCTTGTCCAAAAGAACGTTTCAATACCGGATCGAATAAGGGCACATAAAATTATTTCGCCGGGAGTGGGAAGACCCCTGGAGGCTTTGTGAAACTTTTTCGAATTTTAATTTTTAAAGACTATATCTAGATGTTAAATTTCATTGCGCATATTTTTCCCCCAAGGTAAAAAGTTGTAGCTTTTTTAGTTTTCTAATTAAAGTAAAAAACTGACTTTTTTTGGAAAAATCGATTTTGATTCGTTTTTCACTTCAATTCGTGCTCAGTCAGTCAGTTTTTGGAATTTTTTAATCCAATTTCTAGGCAATGTAGTTCGAAATGTCCGTTGTCCGATAGAGCAAAAGGAATTTTTAAATTCATTAAAAAAAGTTGTTAATTTTTTGCTGATGCTCGGTGCACATCGGACTTCTCTAACTTCCAGCGTTTCGTTTATCAAGCGAATTTTGAGCAACAAAAAACTTCCAGCGAGAAAATTGTTAACAACAGTACAAAGAAGTTTTCTGGAGAATTTTAGCCCAATTGAATTGATATTTAAGAAATTATTAATCTCTCAAGTCGCTAGCGGCTCGGCTACTCGCGCGCGGACTGTAGCGAGAGTCTCAGATCCGATTCTTAATACAGTTCACCGGCGCCAAAAGTGAAAACTAATCAAGAAATCATATCAAAGTATTATGAATGAATAAATAAATTAATAATATTGTATAATGTAAAATAATTTATTCATTTCATAATCTGTAAAATATAATTGTTCTATTTTTGAGAAAAACTTAACAAAAGCATATAATCTCTGACAATTCGCAGAATTGAAAGTTGGAAAAAATATATTTTAATTTGAAATCTTTTTCCTTTCTTCAATTAATATTAGTTTAAAAATATATAAACGTCTTTAACATAAATATCACGCTTTCTGAACCTATGATTACTAATGAGATCCTTGTTCATAACACTTCAGACGTTAACAGCAGAGTTTAACAGGCTGGACTTTATTTGAAACAAATATATATTCTTCACCCAGAAAGAAAAAAAGGAAAATTCGCTGATAAAACAGTAAGAAATCGTTAACTTACTGTCACTGATTTTAAATGAAATTTCACTGATTCATTTTCAGAGTAAAATATCTCACATTTTTTTATTGATATATGCACTGACAAAATTATTGCTGTTATTTTTATGACACAAAATATCTCTTTACTGAATTTGTTAATATTATTATTATTGCAATATGAACCAAAAACAAGTGTACTTTCTCTATCTTTCACTTTTTTCAATTCCACGAATTTGAAGCATTGAAAAATTCGCGGAATTAGGAATCCGGTGAATCTCAACTATTAGATTTTTATGTTTTGTTTTACTTTTGTACAGATTGTCTCAAAAATATAACCATTCTATTGTACAGAATATGAAATGAATGCATTATTTTTACATTATGCAAAATTATTTATTCATTCATAATAATTTGATATGACCTGATTAGTTTTTATTTTTCGCGCCAGTGAATTGTATTAAGAATCGAATCTGAGACTCTCGCTACAGTCCGCGCGCGAGTCGCCTAGCCGCTAGCGACTTGAGACATTAATAATTTCTTAAATGTCAATTCGATTGGGCTAAAATTTTCTAGAAAACTTCTTTGTACTGTTGCGAAAAACTTTCTCGCTGGAAGTTAGAGAAGTCCGATGTGCACCGAGCATCAGAAAAAAATTAATAACAATTTTTTTTAGATAAATTTTCAAATTCCTTTTTGCTCCATCAGACAAAGGACATTTCGAACTACATTTTCTAGAAATTGGATTACAAAATTCCAAAAACTGACTGACTGAGCACGAGTTGAAGTGAAAAACGAATTAAAATCGATTTTTCCAAAAAATTCAGTTTTTTACTTTAATTAGAAAACTAAAAAAGCTGCAACTTTTGGCCTGGAGATCTAGATATAGCCCTTAAAAATTAAAATTCGAAAGTGTTTCAGAAAGCCTCCAGGGGCCTTCCCACTCCCGGCGCAATAATTATCTGTGCCCTTATTCGATCCGGCATTACAGTTACCAAAAATTGTAACGTGTTAATGTCACCGTTACTTCTTCAAATGAGTAACGCATTACCGTTACCGTTACTAAAAAATGTAACGTTCCGGGTAACGCGTTACTGTCAAACACTGTAATTTTTTCATTTCATTTGGAACAAAAAAACTTTCAAATTCGAAAGCTTGAAATTTGTAGATTTTTTTAAATTCGAAGATTTTCTCTAGATTGTTTTTAAATGCTAAGGTTTTCTAACTACAACGTTTTAAAAATAAAACAGCTTTGAAGTTTTAAATTCATAGGCGTTCTTATTCTATTTATATTCAAACTCGAGAGATTCTAAGGCTTTAGCTATTCCGTTAACAAATTCCAAGCAATCCAAGTTGAGTTATTTTAAAATTAAACACAGGTTTTTACGTTTTACATATTCTTATTTTAAACACTGAACTACTAAAAATATATATAATAATTAAAATAAATTTAATAAAATTAGGAATCTAGTTTGCTTTTACTTGCTTTTTGTCCAAAATACCTTTCTGTAATATAAAGGGTTCCTTTTCCGATTTCTTTATCATTAACGTATAAAGTTGTTTCTTGTTCTTCGTGTCGAACTCCCTCCTCTGGAGCCAAAAAGTTACTAAGTACTACCATCTTTGTATCTGCAACGAAAAGAAATAATATAATCGTGTACAATTTGAAATAAATTTAATCTTCTAAACTCTCTAAAAAACTTCTAAAAAAAGCACGCAATTTTCGCATACAAATAATTCAAAATTTTACACAAAAATCCCTTGGAAATCGAAATGGTATCTCCATTTCATAATTAATTTCCTTGAAGAGAACCAATCTGCGTAAATGTAAAAATTACAACGCTAAAATTGAGATAAGGAGAGAAATAAAACAACAAATCAACATTTTTAATTCGCCACATTAAGAAAATAACCCCTTAATGCATTAAATGAAGAATAAAAAATATGTAGAACAGATAACATTTTTCTTCGCAAATGATTTGCGGAAAAAGTCTTCTTTTCTGCAAATCAATGTCATGTATAGAAGTCAGGAAGCAAATAGGGTAAAGTGTTACAACCTTACCTGAATTTGTTGGCGTGGCTCAGAACGACTTCGATCGTCAAATTATGAGTTAGAGCCGTTAACTCAGATATCGCAAAGCAGAAGGGGTAGGACGTTTCTGGATTCCACTTTACAAAAAACCACTTCTTCGAGGAACATGACAATTGGAGCACATCATTTTTTGGTCGAATGAGCAGAACCGAAATCACACCCCGGGTCCGAATTTCAGTCTTCTTTTTTCCTTATCACAAACTTTCCACTCTTTGGTTGAATAAATAAAGTGATCTCGAGTACTGTCAGTTATAATAATTTATCAAAACCGCGGAAAAGTGTACAGTATCTCAACAGTTATCCAACACAACTGTAAACAGAAATTGCAGTCGAGAAGTGTTTGCGATTTCCCTTTTTGATCATCCATTTCTTGTTCTCATGACTTTCATAGAAATGAGGTCGTATTTTTTCCTCCAATCATGACTCAGTACAGTTAGTCTCTACCGGCCGAAAATTGGGTTAAAGGGACGATCGCAGCAGTGGGACTCCGATACCGTGTCGAAAGTCGAAAATCGAACGGACCTCTTTTTCTAATGTGTGAAGATAGAAAGAGAGATCCGTTCGACTTTCGACTGTGAAACAGCATCGGAGTCCCACTGCTGGAGAATGTAAACGTTGTGATTTGTCGGTAGAGTGAAATGGAATTCAAATTTCGAGCGCGAAATGACTTATTATGGTACAACAGTTGCACTTTCTTTATTTTATTGGAGTGTTTTTTAAAACAAATGAATCGTGAATTGCTGTTCGATGACCTCTTCTGATGTTAAATCACCAATGTTATTTATATAGATAATATATGGAGAATAGACATAAGGAGACCTAGAGATCCTCTAGGGAGAGTTGAGACACGTTTCCCCTTCCAATGCTCGCCGCTGTACCGGAACTTGATATTTCACTGCGGCGCGAAAAGTTTGAAAAATGACGTGTAGCGCAATACGTGACAGAACGCGAGCGAGCATCAGTATTAAAAAATGGAAACTGCGTAATGCAGGCCCATTATTTATTATAAATTATTTTTCTTAGTTTATTTATATTGAAGCTATGATGTGTGAAGTGTGATATGCGAGTTTTGTGATTAATGAAGAAGTGAAAAAGAGGTTGTGTATAACCTACTTTCCGAAGAAAAATATTGATAATATTTTTGTGAGATATAAGTGTTTTGCAAAAATGGTAAATTGCTATATTTTATACTGCAATAATTCATCTAAAAACGGGTAGTTTTCCTGAAACAAATTCCACGAGACCCCAAACTTCGAGAATTGTTAATTCAGAATATCAATCGAGCAGATTGGAATTTGTAATCAATCTAAGACCAAAGAAAAAAACATTGATAAAAAGTACTCCAACAAAAGCATGGCGATCCACACGACATATCAATTATATGTTTTTTATTTGTCCATATCGTTTTTAAGTGTGAAATAATAATAGCTTTTCACTCATCTTACTTTTTCCTTTATTTCATGTTTCTTAAAAAAAATGTATGCATTTTTCTTAAAACTGATTTTTCAATTATTTTCAGAATATGAATTTACGAAATTTCATCATTTAAATCTTCATCCTTTCCTACAATTTATTTTTACTTTATTTGTATGCATAACCTTTTCGAACCAAAGCTTTGCTTCCAACCTACAAAATGTATTTATTTAACCAATATTATTTATGGAAATGTGTATAATATATATGCCTAAAAGTGATTTTTAATTACACTTCGTTTATTTTAAATGTTTAGTTCAATGATATTCTCTTTATTTTGTATTACATCTGTTGTGAAATGAACACTCTATTTGAAAATTGCGCCATTTTTAGAATATCCGGTTCCGGTACAGCGGCACCAATCAGAATTTGAGTACCCCGCGTCTCAACTCTCCCTTGAGGAACCTAGCAAAGATATTATACACCTAGATGCGGCAAGTGGCGGCGGAGTGGGGGAAAAATATATATAGCAACTACTTTCGTGCGGTGCGTAGCTACTGCCCTCTTCGTACTACCTTCCTCCACTCTTTCTCTGTAGGTAAAATCGTTGCTCTGCGGCTCTAAGGGTAATGATTTCAAATCTATTATCCTTGCAGCTTCTCCCTGTTATCTAAAAAAATCGGTCAAGTAGAAACAGCCCAGCTAACCTGTTACCATCCTGAAAGGTTCCTGAATGATCACATGTTATCAGAGGAATTGTTACTTGTATCTCAGTCTCCTAGCAGGTAACGGCATAATCGCCGTAGTTTACTAGGGAGGCTTGTTTGCAACCGTTCCCTGTCAGACTAGTAACATGGCGGTAACAGCCGGCAGCGATCTTCATTTATACATATACATTTTGGGTCTAACCTCTATCAAAGATATTAGTTCCTAGATGCGGCAAGGGTCAGGAGTGGGGACGCCGAATATCTATATGTCACTACTTTCTAGCCTACATTGAGGTGCTGCCCTCTTCAACTTTTCATTGTTTCCATGGCAACCGCGTCAAATCGTGTGAAATGTGAATGAGTCACCGTCGGTGGTGCGAGCTTAGCGAGCAAAAAGACCTGCCAGGCTAGCTATGAACATTGGGTTGAAGTTTCAGACGTCTAATCTGACAATTTTTTTTTAATTCTTGGAATAAAAAAAAAACAAAAAAAAGGTTCTAAAGTTTCTAAAACCAACATTTTTTATTTATTTACCAGCTGAAATTTACCCAGCGTCACCTGGAATCTTAAGAGATTTCATAGAATTTAAAGGAATTTTAAAGAGACTTTAAATGATTGCAAAAGATCTTGAAGTAATTTTAAGGAATTTCAAGAGATTTCAAGAGATTTAATAAGATTTCAAAAATTATTAAAGGATTTCAAGAGATTTATAGCGTTTTAAAGAAATTTCAAGGGATAAAAAGACTTTAAAGAATTTTTAAGGGATGCTAATTGATTTTAGGGATTTAAAAAGAATTTTAAAAGAGTTGAAAAAGAGGTTTTTTTTCAGAGATTTCACAAGATTTAAGATATTTCAAGTGATTTTAACAAATTTGCAGGAATTGGAAGAGATTTTAATGAACTCCAAGGGATTTTGATATATTTTAAACAATTTTAAGAGATTTACAAAATAATCTTAAATTTTTTAAAAATCTCTTGAAATCCGTTGAAATTGCCTAAAGTTGAATAAAATTCTTTAGAATCCTTTAAATTTTCTATAAATCTCTTAAAATCGTTTTACATATTTTGAAATCTCTTAAAACCTCTTAGAATTCTTTCAAATCTCTCGAAATATAATGAAATCTCTTGAAAATCTTTAAACTCTTTTGCAATCCCTTTAAAACCTTTAAAATCAAGTAAAATCCCTTAAAACCCATAAAATGATTCAAATCCTTTAAATCTTTTGTAAATCTCTTAAAATGACTTAAAATATAATTCCATCAAGTCACTTAAAATCTGGTGAAATCCTTTAAAATCTCTTAAAATCCCTTAAAAATCCTGAAAGTCACTACAAATCTTTTAAAATCCCGGGCAACGCTAGGTATATTTCTGCTAGTAAATAAATAAAAATAAAATGGTTTTGGGAACTTTTTTCATATTTTTAATACAATAAATGTAAAAAAAAAGTTCATCAGACTGAACGTCTGAAACTTCAACCCAGTGCTATGAACTATTCCTAAGGCGGCAGAGCTGAAAAAGAAATGGGACTAACGAAACAGATAAAAAATAATGAGTAAGAAGTGAACAAATGTGGAAAATTAAAATTCACGAATTATTTAATTTTCCATAACTCTTAAATTCTCAACATTTATATTCATTTAATTTCAAATTATCGAATATAAATATTTTAATTATAATTATTTTGACTAACATAATTAATTAATCGATTATAATAAATTATTGCGGCTAACCAAAAATACCCAAAAAATAAATACCATATACACAAATAGATGAAAAATAAAAATACCTAATTATAAAATTGAATA
>CAKNYM010028988.1:505-19730 GCA_932195095.1 Andricus curvator | reverse complement strand
AAATTTTTTAAATTATCAAAATTTCTAAAATGTTTCAAACTTATAAAATTGTCAAAATTTCTAGAATGATAGAAACGTCTCAAATTTTCAAGATTTATAAAATTACCAAAATTTCTAAAATGTTCCAAATTTCCAAAATTATCAAAATTTATAAAATGTTCAAAATTTCTAAAATAATAAAAATTTCTAAATTTTTTAAAAATTCCTAAGTGTTTAAAAATTTTCAAATGTTATAAAATTTCTAAATTTTTAAAAATTTCTAATGTTTTCAAAATTTTTTAAATTTTCAAAGTTCCTGCATTTTTTTAAATTCTAACATTTTCATAATTTCTCAAATTTCTTTAAAACTCTCAAGCTTTTAAAAGTTCTAATGTTTTCATAACATTTTATTATTTATATTTACCATAGATTTAAAAATTTTTAGAACTTTCCAAAATTTCCTATTCAAAAGATATATTCACACAGTTGATAGTGGAAAGTATTATTTAAACAATGGTTAAACAATTACTTGTTTTTTTCAAGAAAATGTAAAAAAAATTATATTTGTAATGAACTACAGATGCATATAAGCAACCAAAATACTCAAATATGGTTGCAGGACATGCGCGAAACCAGCTATTAAAAAAAAACGGTTTTCGCGATGAGGGGGTCGATTAACTCAAAATGCGTGCTCACAGGTGTATACAATGTTTTATCATTTGCGTATGAAGTCACTTTACACCTCAAAAGTAGAACTTTAGCCCCGCTTTATAGAAATGAAAAAAGGGTTGAAATCATGCATGCCCAGCTGAAAATTAATGTACAGGAACCTGTTCATGAACCTGACAGGTTCCTTTGGAGGTCCCTGCACAGGTTCCTGTACAGAAACGTAAGCAGGTTCCTGGTACACCGGTTCCTGCCGCGGATCCTGCGAGGGAACTTGCGCACGTTCCTGTTGTAGAGGAACCTGGATATTCAAATACCTGTACAGGTTCCAGCATTATCGTGGATGTTACTGCAAGAAATTTCATAGGGAGGATCCTGTACAGGTTCCTGTGCAAGTGGGACACATTTGCAAAAAGTATCTATGAAGGATCCTGTACAGGTTCCTGAGCAGGTGGGACACTCGCAGAAATATCTCTGAAGGATCCTGTGCTACTTCTGTCCCACATGAATATTCCTGTACAGGAACCTGCGAAAGATCCTGTGTAGTTTTTCTGAAGCATGCTGACACTGAGGAACCTTTAAAGGGTCCTTCACACACACATACACACACACACACATATATATATATATATATATATATATATATATTAGCGGTTTTGGTTTCGATTCCTTTGGAATAGAACTGAAGGGCCTCTGACAAAGCCACCGAACGCGTCCTCGGGTTGCGGATAGAGGGTCCCTGTACCAAGGATTTCTGCTGAATATGGTTGCAATAATTAATAAACAGTCGCGGACAATTCTCCAGGGATGGTCCCGAAGGAATAACCCTTAAGCGAAGGCGTAACAACCGTGCCGAAAGCTGAATGGCACCTAGGTGAGGTGTCTTAAACGGTGACTCTCGGATACCGGGCGACCTCTAAGAGTATGCAGCCTTATTCTTGCACCCGGGGCTCTACAAGGATGGGCGAACCCTTTCCCTAGCTGTTTGTGTGAACAACAATTACACCACCAAAACACCAAAAAGTTGTAGATGCGGTTCAAAAAGATCGAACACGCAGAGCACCCGACAATGGATCGGCAAACAATGCCGATCATCCTAGAGTTCGGGGTGCTGAAAATAATTCAGATTGAAACACGACGACGAACCGGCGAAACGCCCACATTCAGTGGACGGATCAACTCAAGGATGATTTGCTAGACTGCTACGATGCCAGCATTATCCCTGTTCACCGAGGCTTTACAGCGCGTATACACATTCTGTGGTGCCAGAAACACCCAGAGCTTCAGCACGTTTCGCATCAGTCTTTGCGAAATCAAGCCGACTACCTCCGGAAAAATGGATATGTACGCGGAGCATTTCCCCAACCGCTGCTTGATCAAGCTGCAGACGAAGATGAGGAAGCGACATTAAGACCAACCGCGGAAAGCAGGCACCTTCTGAGAGATGATCGCAATTTCAGGACAAGGAGGAACATTAACATGCAAGTTCCTCCTAAGCCGCAAGATCTGGCTGAAATGGATGCCTCCCTGAGTGGAGATATCACGCAAGTCCGACCTCTGGACCATCAATTGCTCAGTTTATGGTGCTGCGAGAGCTTTGGCTGATTCAAATCGAAGGCTAAAACCGACGATGGATCAAAAGACCAAAAAACGCTTGCATCAACTGAACAAGAAGATTGGATGGGCAAGACAGAATGCGTCCCGTGTTCAATGTGTGATTGACTACACATCATCTGGTAGACCGTTCACGGAAAGGGTTCGAATGTTCACCCAAGAACTAAGGATCTTGAATCACACACTGAACAAGTCAAAGCTGCTGACAATCAAGCAGCATTTTTTTGACAAAATACGACTGTTATCTGACGCAAGGAGGAGAATACAGAAGAGAGAGAGAGATGGATCAGGGAGAATCAACAGTTTCTCGCTGACCCATCACGCCTCTTCAGCGATCTCCCTGTTTCTGTAAAAAATCTACCCAAGCCCAAGGAGGTAGAGACTTTTTGGAGAGAGTTATACAAGACCCCAAAAACACTAGAGTTGAAAGAAGATGCTAACAATATTATTCGCTTCAAGAAGTTTTGCGACTTCATAAAATCTAAGGAGGAATATCCATCAATCATTGCCGAAGAAGTGAAAAGAGCACTTAGAGGCACGAAGAACTTTTCCGCTGCTGGATCAGACTGTATCAAGAACTTCTGATGGAAGAAGTTTACTTTTACACACCAACATTTGGCCCGCATATTCACCTCATATTTAAAGTCGGAGACGCCCATTCCGCAGTGGCTGGTGTGCGGATGCACTATACTCCTGCGGAAAAAAGGCAACTTGTCCAACCCAGAGAATTACAGGCCAATAACTTGTTTGAACACACTGTATAAGATCTTTACAGCTGTCCTCAACAACAGGATTGTTCGACGAATTGAGCCTGTATGGCGAGAGATGTACGAAGAACGTGGCTCGAAAAAAGGTGTAGCAGGCTGTCGAGAGAACCTGCTAATTGACAGGTGTGTCTGTAAAGACGCTGCAGCCCATCAGTGCGTCCTGTCAATGGCCTGAATTGACTACCGGAAAGCTTTCGATTCAACCTCTCATAGACTTATCATCTGTCTGTTGGAAAGCTTGAAGGTACATCTACACATAGTGAGATGCATAGAGAGATTGATGCCTCTTTGGAAAACTAGATATACTATCTCATCTAGAAATTATCGTGTGACAACGAACAACGTCACCTTCCAGAGGGGCATCTTTCAAGGTGATACCATAAGCCCTTTGCTTTTTTGCATCACACTTTTGCCTCTATCTCTCGCACTACGAAATTCTCCTGGATACCTCTGTGGCGACACTAATGAGCGCGAGCATAAGGTCACTCATGTATTTCATATGGATGACCTGAAGATCTATGCCTCTGGTAAAAGCAAACTTCAAACTGCTATAAATATGGTCAAGAACTACACAGGAGAGATTGGGATGGACTTTGGCTTTGACAAGTGTGCCAAAATTCATCTGAAGAAAGGAAAGATTACTGGCGTACCCAATGACCCTGAACTTGTGGATATAAGTGTTATCAGACATCTTAATACTGGAGAGACCTATACATAGCTGGGCGTCCACATAAATTTCGTTCTTCAGAATATCCGTGGCCAAAGGAAAGTTGATTCCTTCGTCCTCTGTCAGTTAATGTAAAGTACGGATCGCCAAGTAAGGAGACGAAGCAAATCCGAAAGTTACGGTGTTCAGACAGTATGTCTGGAGTTCGTCGTCAGGATTTGACCTCCAAATTATCTTCTGGCAGGTGTGGTCTTCAGGATGGATCCAAATACGTCGGAACATCTTCTCAATGTCCGCCGTGAAGACGATCGGGTAGGATCTCCAACGAAGTATGACGTCTGGAAGTTCTGTTTGAAGTTTGGGCCCCGAATTCAGTAGCTCATTCAGAGAAATACCCAAATCAGTTCTCTGAGAAGCATTGAAAACCGGTCTCAATTTTGTACTAGAACTGGTTTCCTTGATGACGCAGTGGTGCGGTAAAAAATAACCCTGAGTAGATTGTAGCTCATCAGGATTAGACACTGATTCCATCTCACCTAAAACCGCATACTCCTGTATGCTCTGTGCGTAAGATTGATGCAGAACAGGATCTCGTCGAAAACGTCTCTCGAGACTCATGAACATTCTATGAGCGGCAGAACAAGAATCTCCCAGATTCATCGACCGATCCTTTATTGGAAGTCGAACAATGTAACGGCCCTCTTCGGAACGCTGAAAAGTGGAAAGAAAAAGTTTCTCACATTCCTCCTCATCAAGGGTGAACTTAGGAGATACAGTCGATAGATCCTTCTGTACAACAAATCGACGCAGCAGGTCTAAAAATTCGTGATCAACTGTACATTGCAGTCCAACAATTTGACGAATAAACGAAGAAGGTTCTTCAGAAAATAGACCGGACAAGATCCAGCCCAACGAAGTTTACTGAGCCGTAGCAGAACCCAAAGGACCCTTTCGGACTCCTTCCTCAATGACGTATGAGTAAACCTCTGCACCTAAAATCATGTCAATCGAGCAAACACGATCGACAAGCTGATCCGCCAATTCCAGCCCCTGAATTTAAAGCCAATGATCCATAGAAATACCACGAGGGGGTACATAAGACGTAAGCTTCGTTAAAACAATACAGCGCACATAAAAACTAGCCTCAGGATTAACACATGCTGTCACCCTAGCATTTACCAAACCCTGAGAGGCTTTTGTGCGTTGGTCGCCGACGCCCTCCACTGTGACGATGGCAGGAAGTCGTTTTAACTTAAGTCTCCTAGCAAGAGACTCAGAAACAAAAGACGCTTGAGTGCCCTGATCGAGAAGTACTCAAGAAGAATATAAATAGCCATCTGATCCTTCAGTGGAAACGATTGCTGTGGCTAGAAGCACGGGCCATAGCAGGAAGACACGGCAGGTGTAAATGCGGTGCTATTTACATTTGAATTAGACGTGGTAGGCACAACTGTAGTGCCAGATTCACTTCCTGGAGCGTTACTGGAAGACCGATGTAGCATGGTATGATGTTGACCGGAGCAAGTTTGACAACGCTTGGGTGAAACACACTTACGAATTAGTTCTTGTCGCTGATCAGGAGTCTTGGATCTAAAAAGACTACAAAACAAAACAAAATGCTTACCAGGGCATAGCGGACAACCACCCTCTTATAGTGTAGCACCATGAGCTTGTGTGTGAAAACCCTACTTACCAGATTTGACACCTGTCATTTTTAATTTACTTTCGGTAAACGAATGCTTGAATTGAGAACCTTCTCCAAACTCAAGTGACTCCAAAGCGTTCACTCGTGAAACTAAAAAGGTCCTTAAAGTCTCGAACGAAGGATTAGTAGGAAGTGATCCCGTTTTTTCTTCCCAAGCCTTGCGGGAGGAGCGGTCTAAACGTTTCACTATCATGTTAACCACAATATCATCACATGTATTGCGTTGATCTGTTCATGGAGGTATGTCCACAAATCACTTCGCAAGTGTTATTTAAGAGAGTACGAAGTCCCGAATCATGCTCCTTAGTGACAGGTTCTATCCCGAAAAGTTTCGCTAGATACGCGTTGGTGAGGGCCCGTTCACTATCGTAGCGATCCATAAGTGGCATCCATGCTCGCTCCAGGTTATCACCAGTGACACTTATATTGACTAACGCCCGAGCAGGCTCATCTGTCAAACTTGCCTTCAAGTAATGCAGTTTCTGGACTGACGGCAGAGTAGCGTCATCCTTTACCATCGAACAAAACATATCCCGGAAGGCAGGCCATGCAGTGAAATCACCGGAAAACTTGGGTAATTCCAGTTGTGGAAACATCTTTTTCACTTGTGTTAAAGGAGCATCATTGGTAGCGGGGGTGTACCCTTGAAAGAGGAAGAAGCACCAAGTGCGTTCAACTCATCCTGTATATACACCTTCGCAACAACATATTTTTCTTCTCCTTTAGTAAACAAATCTTGCGCAAAATATGGAGCGGTTGAATTGTCCTCACGCACAATGAGAAGCTGATCATAGTTTGTACCAAACTTGGACCACTTCTTTTCTAAGTTTTCCAAGTGTACCTTAAGGACATTCTTGGAAAGGTTCGTTTTACCGCATTTTTTCAAATTGGAAACTGCATTGCAGATGAGTTCGCAAATCCCATACTGCTGAGCAATACAGTCCTTAACGCTCATTTTGATACGGCACTACAGTCAACAAACGTAAAAACAATAGAAAAATCGAATAAAATCGATACACTTTAAAAGTTGATCAAAAGATAAAATGTTAAAATTTGAATAAAATCGAAACACGTTAAAAAAGTCAAAAAAGTCTAAGAAAAAACACAATCCTGTCAGTATGACAGCGAAACACTACACAGTATAAATGCACAAAAAGAGTTACGATGTATAGTGCTGCAAAGGATCAGCTGTTCTACAGTCTTCAAATGTTAAAAAAAGAATCGAAATAAAAAACGGTACACTTTCACAGCTACATCAAAAGATGAAAGTTAAAATTCCAAAAAGTCAAACCCACGTTAAAAAGTCAAAAAAGTCAAACAATAAAAAACAACGCACCGGCGTAGAGATACACATCGTACGAGTAAGTGTAACGAGGCACCTGTTACCCAGAGCGCGGGACGTCTTCTTGTGACGTCAGGTATCGAGCGCCGAAAATTGCCTTCACGATACTATCACCGTGCGATTTTGCAACAAGACGCTCGAAATCCCCCACATTTACCCTTTCGCAGAACCGCCTTTGCGATGCACCTTTAGAACACCTCACATTAGTCACTTTAATCCTGCAAAGAACACTGTAATCCACTAGCTGAAGCCCAAATCCGGCTTTCGAAGGACCAATAATGATGAGAAAAGCACTTGAAGAAAAACATAATGCACATGCAGGA
The DNA here is from genome assembly GCA_932195095.1 of Andricus curvator. Lineage (NCBI taxonomy): Eukaryota > Metazoa > Arthropoda > Insecta > Hymenoptera > Cynipidae > Andricus > Andricus curvator. The sequence goes on along the minus strand of CAKNYM010028988.1, from coordinate 12,667 downwards.
TTTAAAGTTACTGGTAAAAAAGTTCACTGAGTCAGGATTATTATTGGTTGAGCACCAAAAACATAATTTATTAAAAAAAAAAAGAGTGAAAGTGTTTGCCTCAATTCATCCGGTGAGGAGAGCAGATAACAGGGTAGACAAGGCAAGGTTGATACCTATGCGAACGCAAGAGAGAGAAAATAACACTCACGCAGCACACAGTCATACAATACAAACACGATAGAGAAAACCGACATGAATTATCTGGAACAAAGACCTTAAAAAAGGAGCTGCAACGACTGTACCCAAAATATTCGGTACAAGTAACTGTACTTGTGATACGTGCTCTCGGAGGTGCGAAACTATCACTGGTTCGTAACCTTAAAGCCATACCCGCGTGCTAAAAATATGCCGAAGCACTTGCGAAATGGATGCAGAAAGCTGTTATCCACCCATCTCACGGTTTTGATACGTGGCCATGGGTGTGATTTACCGCGGTTCTACTGGGAGCCAGTGCCATTTTTTTAGATGGCAGTTGCTCTCAGTGGAACCCTGCGGTGGTTGTTTAACCCTTTTTTTTAAATTATATATATATGGCTGTATGTACGTATGCATGTATATATATATATATATATATATATATATATATATATATATATATGTATAGACTGTACGTTGTCACCTCCGTGTAGTTGACTCTACGTTCTCGCCTCCTCTATTTTCCGTGAATATATTTAAAATTCATATGCATATATATGTTAAGGGGGGCCTTCTGATCAGGTTTCTCAAAAGAGGGGTAACAATTTTTCATTTTTGAATTTATATATATTTGTGATACTGGATGTACGAAGTGACCTCCTCTATATATAAGGAAGCGCGGTAGACGTTATACGTACTCACCTCAAGCGGTGTTGCCACGTCTGGGAGGTAGAATTCTTACCTGGCGTCCATGTCTCCCAGGTATCTATGTGATCTGACAATTGATTCATAATCAGAGAACTAAGCTCATTCGAAATATCATTAGTTTAGAAGAAATTATTTTTTAAACAGTTATTTATTATAATATGTCGCTTCAGAGATCTCTCGTAAATTCGTTTTTGGCGCTAATTATGATTTGCTTGCGGTTTTTTAAATTCAAATTTCTACTGATACATGAAATACTAATTTATACTGACAATTAGATGCCTAAATAAATTGTTCAAACAATTTACTATTGTTTTTAGCAATTTTCGCTTAGAATAGAGTTCGAAAGTCGTGTTTTTTTTAAATTGCACTTTTTGTCCAATTTTCAATGAGAGCGAGTTGATACATAATTTATGTTGATGAAAAATTGTTTAACATATTTGTTATTATTGTTAAAGATATTCTCTTTCAATAATGCTAGAAACCGCGGTTTTTTCTAAAACTTGTAACTTTTTGTCCACTTATCAGTTGAAATGAGTTAATATTCATTTTGGTTCAGAAAAAATTGTTTAAACAAATTACTATTGTTATTAGCTATCTTCTCTTAGATAAATGCTAGAAAGTTGCGGTTTTCTCTAACATTTTTGACTTTTTTTCTAATTTCTGATTAAAGTAAAGTGATATTCAACTAAATTTAACAACAATAATTGTTCGAACAATTTATTATTATTGCTAATGATATTATCTTTGCTTCATGGTAGAAAGTTGCTGTTTTTTCTGAAATTTTCAACTATTTGTCTATTTTTCACCTGGAGTGACCTAATAATCATTTGAGTTGAGCAAAAATAATTGTACGAACAAATTATTGTTGTTTATAACTATCTTCATCTATATTATTGCCAGATAGTTGCGGTTTTCTTCTCAAATTTTTAACTTTTTGTCCACTTTAAACTTAGTGAGGTGTTAGAACTAGGTCATTTAATGACTTGTGAAAGTTTTGTTTTGCATTACAACAAGAAGTTTATTGTAAAACGTAATAGAAAAATTTGGAGTTGCAAATATTTTAATATTAGCTCCGGAAGGGGAAAGGGGGGGATCCTTCCTCGGAGAAAATGCGTCTCGTCGGAGACAATATACAATTGAGGTTGGTCAAAATTTTTTACCGGAAATTTGTTTCAATACACACAAAAAATACATTTTTTCGGTTTGAAAAAAAATGATATTCAGAGGTGTCGCAAGCCCTTGAAGTTTAGTACGTATTTCCCATCAGGAAAAAAGACGTTTTTGTACATTTTATTTAAAATCGTCAATATTAGCTGAATGGAGTTGAAACTCAATACTTGTCTTCACAAATAGCCATAGAATACAAGTCAAATATATTCATTATCAAATATCACCCACCTAAGTCTGTTTTATAGGGTCCCAAAAAAACCCATACGTGAAAAAATAGTTTTTGCGAGTTTTTAGCGCTAATCATGATTTTTTGGGGTTTTTAAACAATGCTAGACAATTCTAGTTTGTTTTTAATTTTTTATTTTGTGTTCAATTTTCAATTAAAGCCAGTTCAACGAACATAATTTTTAATTGTTTATAACTATCTTCACTCAGATAAGTGCTAAGAGTAATGCTAGAAAGTTTTTTTTTGTGTAATCTTGATTTTGCTTTGACTTTTCAGTGATGAACAAATAATAAGTGAACCTCAACAAAAATAATTTTTGAAATGATATTTTACTTTTTTAAGTGAATTAGTTTTGCTCTTTTCGCAATGTTTGAAAAAATTATTCACAAAAAAGCTATCTTACACAAGAGACACAAACAAGGAATGAAATAGAGTAGGTGGGACGACTAGGTCTGCATATGACTTGTAACAATTTTGTTTTCAATTATAACCAAAAGTTCATTGCAGAGCGTAGGAGAAAAATTTGTAATTGAATATATTTTGATATCAGCCCCCCCCCAGCAAAATATACTCACGAAAAAAAAAGATTGTTCAAAATATGTTTTTCTCTCATGTTTATATAGTATTTGTTCATAACTAACAAGGCAAAGCAAAGTCAACCATTTCAGAAAAAACCGGAACTTTCTAACACTTATCTGAGAGGAGATAGTTTTTAAAAATAGTAAATTGTTTAAACAACTATTTTCATTAACTTGCATTGATTATCACATTACTAAGTGAAGGGTGCCAAAAAGTTAAAAATTTCAGGAAAAAAGCGCAACTATCTGAAATTAATATATATGATATTAATATAGTTTTCAAACTAGAATGAAAAGATCTATCAGAGTCGAAAAGAACATGTAAAATTTCTATGTTGTTTTAGATACTGCACATATCCATTTTTTCCTCTCGATAAATTCTTGATAAAGGGCATTAAAAAAAACAACATATTTCTTGCAAAAATGATTCTATGACTTGAGCATGCACAGCCTGCCCGTCTGGAAATTAATTCAGCCAACTAAAATAATAATACAATATTACATACATATTGAAAATGGTAATTTAGTTACACTATCAAATCATTTAAAATTGCAAAATTTGCTGAGTTGTTTGGTTTCAATGTTAAATACAAATATTTTCTGCTTTTTTTCAATTTAAATGGTGCAATTTAAAAAATTGGAAGCATAGAGATCTTCTTTTGCATTATATTTAAAAATTTCCAACGTAATAATATTTAAACTTTTAGTTGAAGATTTTCACGAATGAATCATTTCAAATATATTTGATTGGAAGATTCAAAGAATGAATAATGATTCTGAATGAACTGTGGAAAGCTAAACGATTTATATTTAAAAAGTTAGAAATTATATTTAAAAAGTTATAAATTATATCTTACTTAGAATCAAAACAGATGAAAATTGTTTGATATGAAATTGAGACCTTGGTAATTGAATACATTTTTTGAATTCTGACTGGTTAAAATTTTAGAGTTTCCAATTCTCATGTTGAACGCTGAATTTTCCATCTTTCTCTTTCAACAGTATTAATTTTGCAATTGAAATTGAATTGTTGAAATTTATAAAAGTATAGTTGACAATTTGCAGAATATTAATTTTGAGACGATTTTAATGTACTTGAAACAATTTAAAATTTAAAGGTGAAGAGTATAAAAACGTTATAATATCGCAATTCTAAGTAATTGAAAATTGGATCAGTTCTAAATGATTTGAGATTTGCTCAATTTTCAACGCTCCGTATTAGAAATGTTTTTATTTTTATTGTTGCGTGCTCAAAATTACTTTATTTCTTACATTTTTTTAGCATAATTCAATTGTAAAAGTCTATATAATTGAAAATTTTTTCAGCTTGTACTAACAATTTAAAATTCTGAAATTTCAGAAGCTTTGACTTTGAACAATTCAATTCAGTTTTTCAGTTTCTAATTGCAGGATTATAATCACTTTTAATTTTGAATTGTTGAAATTCCAAAGTTTGAAATTTTAAATTATTAAAATTTGAACGCTTCGAATGATAAATAACACAACTCGAATTTAGTTGAATTTTATATGATCTAATTTTCAATATGTTAATCTGAAATTATTCAGTTTTGAACAGTTTCGAATTGTCGCGTTCTCGAAATTTTAATCTGAAATCTTTCGATTTCGAGATTCTTCAATTAGAAATAAAATTTTTTAATTATGAATGCTTTGAAGTAGTACTGATACAACAAAAACTCCTTTCTAATGAAACTGTCCAATTTTGGAAAGTTTCTTTCAAAATTTTCCTATTTCGAGAGCATCTGATGAAAATTTTTCCGAATGCTTTTAATCAGGCATTATCAATTATTGTTTCGAAAAATTGTTAATATCTTGATATTTGAAGAAATTTAATAACGTATTTTCAAATTTCTTCAATGTTATGAAATAAAAATCCAGGCATCTACAGCTAGTTCATAAAAAATGCACGTTCCCTCTTGAAATATTTTTGAACCTTTTCGCTGATTGCCTAAAATAACATGTCCAACGTCTTCAGTATATAAATATAAAAATAGTCCCAACGGCTAATATAACACAAATTTATTCATAATACTTTAAATTCACCTATTCTTTATTTCCATCTTAGGCTTTCGGTTATAAGACATTTACGATTTTCTTTCCGACAACAGATTTTTCAAAATTGCACTATTTTAATTTGTAACACTTATTGGCTAAACATTTTGAAGAGAAAATTCGAAATTAAATATTTTCAAATTAAAATATTAAAAAATGGACAAATCTAGATTTCAATCGTATACTGACTACTGTTGCAAATTTGTATAGTTTCCAAACAGAAGCTTCAATAATTCTTGATATATTTCAACTTGAATATCGCTTGAAAATTGAATATATTATGTTGAAAGAGTGCTAAAATCATCAATTTGAGAAAAATGTAATTTTCTTTATTACTAAATATATATCATCCATTATTCAGTTTTATAGTATACGCTGAAACAAATAGAAATTAGAAGGATGATCTACGAATATTAGGGGGTTTAACCTAGATATTAAAATTTAAAAATTAAATTTTAATTTTTTTCCAAACTAAATTGAATTAAATAAAATAATTTTAAATTAAATTAATTGAATTCAACAAATTTTCAAATCCATAGTTTGAAACAGAATATACTGTTGGAACTCGATTTGAACAAAACAATAGGTACCCAATAGGGCTGTTGTTTTTCCTTTCGGAAGGTGCAATATTTCAGTTGCAGTTTATGGCGAGGGGGAAGGGTTCCGGCATGAAGGCGACATTGCCACCTCAGGTAGTGCACCTGTCTCTTCAAAAGTGTCTAAATTTCTGGGACACGATGGCGACGAAATTATACCTACCTTTTTAAACCATCTTCAATCTTACAGGGATTTGTGAGATTCGTCATATATCCGAACCTATTCATTTCTATTTACTACTTTTTACGGTAAGCTCGGTAAATAATAAAATTCTTCTCCAATTTCCCAGTAGAGTGGGTCCAAAATAAATACTTTTGGAATTTGATATCGCTACAATGCGTAAAATCAGCGTATTAGGGTTCTAAAAAAGTATAATTAATTTGAAATCGATCCACGTGCAGCTTGGTTACCCATGCTCGAAAAAAAGGTTGAAAAATGTTCTTATTTGCAGAGTTTTAGACTTTTCTTGAGGTTTATATTTCTTTGCATACCTAATTTTCAGAAAAATCTTCTCAATTTTTTGGAGATTCAAATCAATCATTTTTCTGAAAAAAAATTTCCATTTACTTTTCAACATGTTGATTTTGGTATTTAATGAAATAATCTTTATAACTTGTGGATCAAACATTTTTCTGAGCACGTGTGAGGTTTTGAAATGTAAATTCACAATACCCACTAGTCGAAATTAGAATAAAAGTAATTTTTTTTTTGTTTTTTATTCCTCGGCCTTGACGATTTTTTTCTGTAGTATTTCTATGCTTAAAAATTCCTGACATGCTCAAGAAAATTATAAAATCACAAGTGAAGTTGATAATTCTATTAAATAACAAATTCCAAATTTATGAAAACCACTCTAATTGTAACTTCGACTTCTGAGTCTAGCGCATTTTTTCTAGTGTATTACTAATTTTAAAAACTCCAAACATAGAAAAAAAATTCTAAAATCACAAGTGAAAAAATGTATCATGTCGAATACCAAATTCCAAAATTTTAAAAATGACTGTGAATCTCATGTCGACTCCTAGATCTTATGGATTTATTTCTAGTGAATTTCTATATTTAAAAAGTCCACACATGCTCAAAAAAATCTTTAAACCACATCTTCTAAAGATAATTTCACTAAATACCAAACACAAAATTTTAAACATTGGCTGTTTTACCAATTTTGACTCCTGAGGCTTCAGGCCAGTGGAATTTGACATAAAAATTGAGTCAATTCACAAAAATTCCGAAGTTCTTCAAAAAAATGGTACATTTGTGTTTTTATATGTTTAACGTGGTCGGGTCGCCATTTTGTTTCAAAAAATTAATTTGCAAAGTTTTCCCCCCATTTCTCCACGAAAATTCAAAACATTTTGCAAACTTGAGTAACTATAAGCTCAGTCTCTATATCCTGTATTAAATTTTCAAAACGTTCTTCATGCGGCAACATTGTTAATTATAAACAAATTAACATTTTGTTAGTCACTCCTGAGCGAAAATACCGAAGGTTTTGCACAATGTTGTTTCTTCTTTTTTTCCACTGAAAAGAAACTATTGTATGATTTGCAAAACTAAATACATAACGCAAATTATCGTTTTTAATATAATTGTTACATTTTTTGCAATTCGACTCCTAGAATTTCAGCGAAAATTGCGAAGATTGCGTTTTTGGGTAGAAAATGTTAGGAGTGTCGTGATCTAAAAATTATCAAATTTAAAAAACGTTGTTTGGTCGGCAAAAATATTAAAGTTGCAATTGAGCAACTTAGTTACTTTTGTAAACTAGCGAAAAATTACAAACATTTTGCAAATCGCACTGAGTGATAAATAACTTATTACCAACGTCATATTATATTTGGAATTTATTTACAACTTGGCAATTTGACTCATAAAATTCCTGCGACAACAGCCAATGTTGCGTTTTTGGGTAGCAAATGTTGGAAATGTCAAAATCTTGGAAATATTAAATTTGCAAAACGTTGCACGACCCGTTTGGGAAAATTTCGTGGCAGTCTTGAATCATGCTGAAGCCAGTACAGTTTTTCTCAAGCCTGTCTATTCACGCAAAACTAGCCTGGCGCTACACTGGCGCTGTCTAGTTTTGCTGGGTGTTTGATTTAAACCTTTTTGCTGTCTAGTCCTAGTCTTGGCGCTATCTAGGAGTTCGTTACGAATTTGAATATATAAAGATTGTTCCGATTTCAGCCAGTTTCTAGATAGAATCACGGTTTGGACTCAAGAAAAAATTACAGAGGTGAATTCAGAAAATAATCATTTTAGAATAAAAGATTGAAGAAATTACAATACGCAATTGCACAGATGCTCCAGCAATAATTAATTGTACACTTTTACATATTTAAGATAGCAAGCAATAATTGTTGAAGGTGATCGAAATCTTAATACAAGAACTGTGTTTTTAAAAACGATTTTTTTAAGAATGTTCAAAAACATTTTCTTTTAATTGAATCATAGGTATAGCAGAGTTTTAATAAATTTTTATTAAACTTATAATAATTATAATATGTATAATGCTATGTATAATATTGACGATATTCCAAAAAATCAAATATTATTATAAATGACTCATTTAATTTATTGTAATTATTTATTTATTGCGTAAAGGATAATTAAGCCTAACGTATTAATTATTTGAAATAATAAACAATCATTATTTCATAGTCTAATCGCAAGTCAAATCATACAAACGCTATATTATTCTCAATGATTTATTCACACATCAAGCACTTTGAATGTTTAAAAATTGTACATGTTTTATTGAAATAAATATTGGGATGTAATGAATTGAATTGCATATCCGACAGAATGAGAGAAAATATAACTTTTAGATGGCCGAGGTATTGAGGCGACGGGACAAAGTTACAACAATATAATAGGAAGTTAAATCAGAAGTTCGACATCCGGCGTATGTACAAGAGATTTGCGGAAACTCATTTCTTCATTTTTTTTTACAAAAACTTTTTTATATTTTCAATCAACTGGAAAATCTATATATTGGACGTTTATCGTATAAAAAATAATTGTATTATTTAATTGTTCATTATTTTTTTTATCAAAATAGCCGATCTGTCTAGAAACTAGTCGATCCGAGCGTTACATCCCAGTCTAGTCACTGGACAGTCAGCCTGTGGCGCGCCAGTGTGGACTCAAGGCGGACTAGACAGAAACAATACAGGGCCACCAAATTTTTTCACACGGGGACCGACAACAATATTGAAATTGCAATTTAAAAAATTAGGTACTTTGTTAAACTAGCCAAAAAATACAAACATTTCAAGTCCCGGAAGTTGGAACCACAACATTGTCATATCGATATGGGCGCTATGTTATAATTGAGTGCTTATTTTGTGCTAATTTATGCTGCAGAAAAAAATGTTGTGCCCGGTAATTTCGGTGAAAAATATGTAGTAATGCTAGCTTCGGCTGAAGCCACAACTCCGGTACGCGAAACTCGGAAACTATAAGTGGTATCAAATTCACTTTTGCGCAGGAATTCAGTGCTAATTAAGTGCTCTGGATTCGTGCTATGCACAAAATCCGGGCACTTTTTTTTAACAAAAACGTGTAGACATGCTGGATTCAGATGACTCTTGTATGTGACACTCGGCAACTATAAGTGGAATCACATTGTACTTGGCGCAGGAATTCAGTGCTTATTTAGTGCTCATATATGCCGCAAAAACTAAATTGTGTGCCTGGTAATTTTAGTTAAAAACCTGTAGTAATGCTAACTTCAGCTAAAGCCACAACTCAGCATGTGAAACTCGACAACTATTAGTGATATAATATTTCGGTCATTTGAATGTTGAAAACTTGAAGTACGTATAGTTGCCTTGAAATAATAATAAACGTGATATAATTTCCATATAGGTTTTAGATATCACGCAGTCCTTTGAAAACATAGAATCGCACATGAGGATTATTCAATTGGACGGTTTCATAATCCATTATCATGAAAGAAATCTAAAAAAGAGAGAACTCATGGAGCACTCATGGAGTGAAAAGATTTTTTTTATCAATAATTGATTGGACATTCCAGTATTTTTTCTTTAGAATACGTATCTGAAGGCGAAAATGTTCTATCTTCTCGCGTTTTTCATAAAAACAGGTTTAAAAAGCGAAAATGACCTGATGTTTACGCAACATGGTTTTTTGTTTTTTATGTGACACTGAACATTGAATTTTAAACATCTCCGAAAATATTGCTACTACGAAATAAATAATGTCAAATTTCCGAATCAGTGCCAAAAAATACATAAATAAATGCCATAAAAGTTAAATAAATAAGAATGTTATATGTTTTTGTGACGTACTGTAATACAATATAAATTATTAATAATAAAATTATTTTTAAAAATCAGCACGCTGCATGGGTGCGCTTCTTTTAGGTCTCGCGCTTTGCGCTCAGTCTTTGTTCTTCCGCCGCGTTTGTGCATAAACCGTTTACAATTACAGATCGAACCTTTAAGATCTGTAATTTGGTGATTGCGCCCGGGACTTCTGTTTTGCGTGAAAGTGTTTGCCGTTAAGAATTTCACTGTACCTAGCTTGTGTCGCTTTTTCATAAATTCAAAATTGTGGTTTTTAATGTAATTTGTTGCCATTAAAACGCAAATTACGAGCCTCATCAAAAACTGATTAGAGAAAATTTCTAGATTTTATTTAGGCAAAAAATTTAGCATTCAGCATTTAATTCGATCTTGCGTCATTATTCCAAAAATTAAAATCTTTCTTTTCAATGTTATTTTTCACAATGAAAATAAAAGCAAGTGGTTTTTTATTGTTCAAGCAATATGTACTTGTTCAAACGACGTATTATGTTATAAACGCGAATTATTGGCATTCCTGAATGCTTTGGCCTAATTAATAATTGTGAACATCCACCTCTGAACATACTTGTTATATTTATTTATTCTTATTTATAAATGTACAGAAATGGGTATTCACATTGTATTAGTTAGTTCATATCATCAAGTAAATGCTATTACTTTGCGATAAAAAAAGATAATAATTCTTCGAACCAGTAAAAATTGTTTGAACAATTGGCTGTAGGTTAAAAAATCCATGAAGTAAGCGAAAGTAATGAAACTTATTTAAATTAAATTAATGATTTTAATCATGTTCCGATCACCTTACACTGATAGAAATTTCTATAGCGATTTTACTATAAATGTAATGGAAGCAATATGCATATATGTGTAGTAAATTTAATATATCATCATCTTGTAAAATTAATATACATGTATAGTAAAACAAAGTGCGTGAAAGTTGAAAGTTCTTTGATGCACACAAATCTTGTCAAATATTTAATACTAAAGTAATAACCTACAATTCATCGACTAAAATCATATTTATATTCAAAGTGCAACGTACGGGTGGGATTTTCTTCAAAATGCACTGTTAATGTTAGAATTTTAACGAAAAAACCGCTGCTTTTAGGTTAGGTCTCTTATTTATTCGCTTAATTGAACTTTTCCACCTGAAACCCAGTATATTTCATGTTTAACTAGAAAAAAGTATTATGCTTTATTATTTAGAATTGAAAATTACTGCCAAAATTAATTTTAATTTCCGTAGAGTGAAATTACCTAAATTTTTAAGAGTTGAACAGTATACATGTATATCAAATTTACTATGCAGCCTCTCAATTACTATTTCATAGACCGAGTTTTTAGATTTACTATACAAATGAATAGTAAATGTATATTAAAATTGCAAACATTGTTAACAGTGTACAAAAATGATTTAAAAGAATATTCACTTTAAAAAAATGTTCACGCAATTCATGGATTGTATATTGTTACTCGTTTTTTTCAAAGGTTTCCTCCTTTTTCTACACCGGCAGTTATTTTATTGCTTTCGAAAACTTTTTCAGAGAAACGAGAAACCTTCAAGAAACCTCAAAAATTATATGTAATGCAATGTATTCGTGCCACATTAATAATCCAATAAAAAAACAGTAAATCTATTACAAACTGTATAGCACCCTTCAATAGTAAGAGAAAATCCTCGTGCAACACATTGAGAATTTAATTTGGGGAATAAATAAAAAAATATCAGTTTGATTATCATTATCAATGTTTCAGGGTAGTAAACAGTTTGCAAATCTAATATGATGTTAGTACTAAGTTAATTATCACTCAGTACCATTAGCGAACGATTAGTGCAACGTTTTGCAAATTTAATATTTGTTAGATTTCGACTCGGAAGTGATAAACAAAATAATAATTCGTTTATAATTAATAACGTTTCCAATTGGAAACAGTTTGCAAATGTAATATGATGTTGGTAATAAGTTGTTTATCACTTAATACGATTTGTAAAATGTTTGTAATTTTTCGCTAGTTTATAAAAGTAACTGATTTGCTTAATTGCAATTTTATTATTATTTCCGGCTAGTGATTCACATCGACACGAGAAACTCAACTGTTTCACTCGACGTCGTTCGTTATCAGCCCCTTTTTTCGAACGATCATCTCGTGTATTCATTTGTTAAATTTCGAATCGTATCGTCTCATTTTTCGAAAGACATCGAACGAGGTCCTTGAAAATAATCGAGAAACGTCACTTGTGACAGCCTTTCAGTGATAGAGCTCTGCTGCCAAAGATTATTTGGATTTAACGTTTAATTTAACG